>JAEIGH010000268.1:0-95200 GCA_018903575.1 Drosophila saltans | reverse complement strand
GATACTAACTGCTTGTGTGTTAAATATAAAAAGGAATCGCGAATCAAAAATGTAAAGGAGAACTAAACTCCAACAGAAGTATTCGCGTATCAAGAACTGAACTGTTCGCGTAAGGAAGAACTGAACTGTTCGCGTATCGAGTGTAAAGAAGAACTAAACTGATATCTTAAAGTTCTAAGATTATTTATAGGAGATTTTTCGGGGGTGGCGTGATTTTTGGGAGTTGGCTAAAGTGGCCTGATCGATTCTGATTGGTCACTTCGAAGATTTGTTTTGGATAATGATTTCCCACGAAAAGGGTGTAAAGTGATCTTCTTGTTTTGGGCGCTGCAGCTGCGCGTATGAGTTAGATGGGATCATTTGTTTATAATATAAAAAGGGGTCAAGATTTGCTTAGCTTGCATTTTTACGCGTGGGAATTGGATGGGGTGAATTGTTTATAACAAAATAAAAGAGGGTCAAGATTTGCTGAGTTAGCATTTTAAAGAAGGGGTGAATTGTTTATAATAAAGTAATAAGAGTGGTATTATATGGGGAGGCGGATATATTACTATATGTATGTATGTATATATGTATGTATGTATATATGTATGTATGTATATATGTATGCATGTATATATGTATGTATTTATAAATGTATGTTTGTATATACGTATGTATGTACATATGTATGTATGTATGTATGTATATATGTATGTGTTATTCGTTGCCCTTTTTAATGTGTTGTCCGTGGTTTGTGTAGTTGAAGGTGAATTCGTTGGTGTGGTGACCGGGTAGGTAACTCCTCCCCCACTGGATTGAAGTGAGGGCCATAGCGGTGGTCTGAACGAAATTAGTAGCGACTGGTGGTGGTTTGAGAACGATTGATCCTCTTCAAAGGATTAAAAAAAAATATGTTTGCGCTTTGATTGCTTCCAGGTGGCGCTTGTGTAGAATTAACACTCCCGTGGCGTTGTTAATTTGGATTTTGGTGAACAGTGGTATCCTGGTCATGATATTGTCATCTTTGCGCATTTCGAAATCATCGTAGGTGAGGTTGTCTATGCTAGGTTTTAAGTCCATTTAACACCAAAAAACGAACTCCCTTTCTGGTTAAAGAATTTGCGGTTGTTCTCTCCATTGATGATTCCCTGTAGACAATTTGTATCCCACGTTGGGGCAAACAATTTTATTTTTTTTTAGATATAGTACTAAGCCTCTTAAAGATAAATGTTTTTATACCGTGTACCCATAGGGTAAAAGGGTCCGTCCGTATGAACACCTAGATCACGGAGACTATAAAAGCTAGAGCTACCAAATTTGGTGTGAACATGCGTCTAATGCATACACAGATCAAGTTTGTTTCAAATTTTTGCCACGCCCACTTCCGCCCCCGGAAATCGGGAAAGCGAATAACTAGAGCTGTACTAAAGATATCGTATTCTTACTTGGCACACCTAATTATATACCAAAACTGGACTAGCTGACTGAATTTTGTCGAAATCGGACAAAAAACATCGGAGATATGGCTATATCCGTTTTGTTCTGAAATCCCAAGGCGGCAGTGGCAGACAAGAAAGAGCGAGATAGCATGCGTTCGCTGTAGCTGCATGTAAAGGAAAATTTTGTATGAAATTGATGGCTACTTCGAAGCTTTTTTTATGTTGGTACAGGGTATACTCAACGTCGGCAGGGACGACTGGCTTGCTTCATTATACCCTGTACCCATAGGGTAAAAGGGTATATTAAAGTCGCCAAAATGTATGTAACAGGCAGAATTAAGCATTTCCGACCCTATAAAGTATATATATTCTTGATCAGCATCAACAGCCGAGTCGATTGAGACATGTCCGTCTGTCCGTCTGTCCGTCTGTCCGTCCGTCCGTCTGTCCGTCTGTCCGTCCGTCCGTCCGTATGAACACCTAGATCTCAGAGACTATAAAAGATAGAGCATCCAAATTTGGTGTGAACATGCGTCTAGTGTGTACACAGATCAAGTTTATTTCAAATTTTTGCCACGCCCACTTCCGCCCCCGCAAATCGCGAAAACGTATTACTAGAGCTGTATTAAAAATATCGTATTCTTACTTGGCACACCTAATTATATATCAAAACTGGACCAGCTGACCAAATTTAGTCAAAATCGGACAATAAATATCGGAGATATACCTATATGACTTTTGCACTGAATTGCCAAGGCGACATTGGCTGCCAAGAGTGAGCGAGACAGTATGCGTTCGCTGTTGCTGCATGTTATAGAGAATTTTGCATGAAATTTATGGCGATTTCGAGGATATTCTATTTCATTTAATATAACTAGTTGGTACAGGGTATACTCAATGTCGGCAGGGACGACTTGCTTGCTTCATTTTTTAATGTATCTAGTTGGTACAGGGTATACTCAACGTCGGCAGGGGCGACTTGCTTGCTTCATTTTGTTTTATCTTATGTTATTTATAATAGATATACTATTAAGCCTCTTAAAGATAATTTTTTTTTTTTTTTTAAAAAGATAAATGTTTTTTTTTTTTTTTTTAAAGAAAAGAAAAAAAAAACATTTATCTTTAAAAGGCTTAATACTAAACTATACTTTGAAAAAAAAAAAGAAAGAAAAAACATTTATCTTTAAGAGGCTTAATACTATATCTATTATAAATAACATGTTTAGGTATTTTCAGATATTTAGTCATGTCATGGTATAAGGTGAATGAATTTATAGTCTTTAATTCTGAACATTGGAATTTTTATTTTAGTTTTGTTTACAAATGTATCTATTTCAAGTAAGCTATATAAATGTTCTTGCGATAAAATTGTGACATTTCGTCTTGGTAAAATTTCTGTGATTTTGTCTATTTCTTTAGTTGATAAAATAAATTTTGGGATAATTTTAAGCAAAAAATAAAGTATTATTTAAATGGTTATACATTACATCAATGCTAAGGCCAATTCTATTTAAATATTAAAAAACATGGATTTCGTTGTGTTCCGTGTTAAATTCCTTATAGATCTAATTTTTATAGTTTTTTAAAAAATTATTTTTAATATTCTGTTCGTTATTAATATGATCGGTAATGTTTGAAAATGTTATAACTGTTTTATTATTAACGTTTAACTGATGATTGACATTGTTTATTCATTTGTTCATGCTCCCTTGAATTTCCCTAAATTCCTTTCTTCTTTTTTTTTTTTTTTTTTTGTAATAAGTATTTATATAATATATATATATGTTGTTGTTTACAATAATTAGGTATGTATGTATGAAAAATCTTATTTAATAATTTTTTGTTTACTTGTGTTTTTGTATTTTATCTTATACTAGAAAACCCGGCAAACGTTGTTATGCAGACATTAACCATTATTAAGATACTGATACTTTACCATTCAATGGATTTATCATTTTTATATTAAAATAATATCAATCTTCTCCTTGCCAAAACATCAGTGGGTATTGCAATGCGTCATATGATCGATGCTTCTAATGCATGTTTATGCGCCATTGTGCATTCGTCCCAGATGATGATTTTCGATGCCGCTAAAACTTTGGCCATTGCTGAGTGATTTGCAATATTACACGTTGGTTCTTCAATAGTTTGAAGATTTAACGGCAATTTGAATGCTGAATGAGCCGTACGGCATCCTTCTAACAATGTGGCTGCTATTCCAGAAGAAGCAACTGCAACCGCTATGTTGGATCTCTTCCGAACAGTTGCTAAAACTAATGACATAAGGAATGTCTTGCAATGACTTACGTCAGACATTACGGTAAACCTGATTTATTTATAACAGCAACATGTAACCAAAATTGGCCAGAAATCAAAGAAAACATTAACCCCAACTTAACTCCACAAGACAGATACGATATAGTTAACAGAGTCTTCCATTTAAAAGTACACAAACTCCTGCACCTCATTAACAAGTCTCATATTTTCGGTTCGCCACGCTGTCACATGTACACAATAGAATGGCAGAAACGTGGTCTGCCACATGTACATCTTCTGGTGTGGTTAGTAAACAAAATTAAACCAAATCAAATTGACAACGTCAGTTCAGCTGAATTACCGGACAAAGAAGAAGATCCTGAACTGTTCGAAATCGTAAAGAAAAACATGGTACACGGCCCGTTGGGGACTTTAAACCCAAACTCTCCATGCATGCGAGATTCCAAATGCAGCAAAAAATTTCCGAAGTCGTTCCAAACTCAAACGTCTACCAGCGATGATGGATATCCCAAATATCGTCGACGATCGCCAGAACAGGGTGGGCAAAGTGCCACCTTTCGAAACCACGATATTGATAACCGATGGATCGTTGCCTATAATCCGCTTCTTTTGAAAATTTTTGATGCGCACATCAACGTCGAGTTGTGCAGTTCAATAAAGTCAATCCAATACGTTACTAAATACATTAATAAAGGTACGGACCAAGCCACTTTCAGCATACAATCATCAAATGAAGTGGAAAAATATAAAAAATATCACGACCGGGCTCCCACAATTGTCCACCTAGCAGTTCATTTAGAAAACGGACAAAGAGTATATTTCACTGAGAACAATATACAAGAAGTTGTTAATAACCCGCGGGACACAACATTGACCGCATTCTTCAAGTTATGTGCTCAAGATGATTTCGCGAAAACACTAACATATGACAGAGTTCCATGTTACTATACATGGAACCAGAGTAATTCTAAAACCTTTCAACGGCGAAAACAAGGTACTGCGGTCGATGGTTTCCCCGGAGTAAAAAAAACGGATGCTCTTGGCAGAGTCTATGTGATTCATCCCAACAACAGCGAATGCTTTCATCTGAGAATGTTACTGCATATTGTAAAAGGGCCGACATCCTTTGCACACCTAAGAACTGTACAAGGTGTTGTTTACAATACTTATCAAGCAGCATGCAAAGCTCTGGGGCTTTTGGAAAACGATTCTCACTGGGAAAACACATTATCGGAAGCAGCTACTTGCAGTTCAGCTAAAATATTTATTTGCCATCATTGTAGCGTTTTGTCAGGTAACTGATTCTGTTAATCTGTGGAATAAATTTCAAGAAAGTATGGCCATTGATATTTTGATACGTCGACGGCGAGTGTTAAACTCGGATGACGTACAATATGATCAAAGCATATTTGACGAAGCATTATATGAATTGAACAAAGTAGTGCAATTACTTTCGGGTAAATCGATCAAGGATTTTGGGTTACCGATGCCTGCTAATAATACTAACTCAGAATCAACGAATAGTGCCGAATACACAAGAGAAACATCATACGATCAAACGATACTTTTACAAAATATAGCTCAAGATGAGCCACGATTAAACAACGATCAGAAATATGTATTCACTACATTACTATCCTCAATTGATAACAATGAAGGGAAAATGTTTTTCCTTGATGCCCCGGGAGGTACAGGAAAAACATTTTTAATCAATCTGCTTTTAAGAAAAGTGAGATCTAAAGGAAAAATTGCATTAGCTGTAGCGTCGTCTGGCATAGCCGCTACGCTTTTGGAAGGAGGTCGAACCGCACACTCTACATTCAAGCTTCCGCTGAAAATCGCCACCGATGATAATAACAGCGTCTGTAGTGTTTCTAAACAGAGCAATACAGGAAAATTGATGCGTGACTGCTCATTAATAGTCTGGGACGAAGCTACTATGTCAAATAAAACGTCTGTGGAAGCACTGGATAGGACAATACGCGATTTGCGCAGCAATAATTCACCTATGGGTGGATGTACGATTCTGTTCTCAGGAGACTTTCGTCAAATCCTACCAGTTGTGACTCGAGGAACACGTGCGGACGAAATAAATGCTTCCCTAAAGCGATCTTACCTTTGGCCACACGTCAATAAATTAGAGCTTAAAATTAATATGAGGCTTTCGTTAACTTCACGTGGGAACAGGCTTTTTCCAGAGATGCTGCTAAAAGTTGGCAATGGAGAGTTAACACAAAGTGATGGAAAGATAAACCTAGAAAACCTTTGTGTTTTGAAAGACAACATCCAAGAGTTGGTCGACAATGTCTATCCCGACATTGATAACATATGTTGTAAGACTATATCTTGGTTTAAAGAAAGAGCGATTTTGTCTCCAACTAACGAAGAAGTAGACAATATAAATAACTTGATTCATTCAAAGATTGATGCGCCGACGCAAATATACTACTCGGTCGATACTGTTCTCGATTTAGAAGAAGCTGTTCATTTTCCTACAGAATTTCTTAATTCTTTGAACCCGTCTGGACTTCCCCCTCACAAAATGCTGTTAAAAGTAGGTTGTCCTGTTATTTTATTAAGAAACCTGAATCCACCTAAACTTTGCAATGGTACGCGTTTGTTGGTAAAATTACTGAAAACTTTCATAATAGAGTGCACAATACTCACAGGATGTGGTACTGGGGAAGTTGTATTGATTCCACGAATTCCTCTGATACCATCGGATTTACCGTTCCAATTTAAACGCCTACAGTTTCCGGTAAAGACATGTTTTGCAATGACCATAAATAAATCGCAGGGTCAAACCTTCAACGTTGCGGGTTTAGATTTGAGCGTTGAGTGTTTTTCACACGGCCAATTGTATGTCGCTCTTTCAAGAGTAATCTCTAAAGAAAACATGTTTGTATTGTCTAATGACAAGAAAGCTGTGAACGTTGTATATAGAGAGATCCTGTAGTATATTAAATGTAAAAGTAAAATAAAAAGGGAAAATCTAAAAAATAGCTAGGCAAAAGCTAGTATACATATATATGTATATATACTCAAAATAGAATAAAAAAAAATTTTTTCTTATGCAAAAATAAAAATTTAAAAAAATGTTATTATTTCATAGCAACAGTTTTGAAACAGTTGAACAACATACGCTAAGCTGCGAACTGCTTATCAACAACTATTTAACTTTTAGCAGCTCTCTTAAACTGCTTATGAACAGCTATTAAACTGCAAACAGCTCTCTTTAACTGCTATCAGTTGTGAAAATAGCTCCTAAGTTGCTAACTACAAAAATGGATAAAACAAAAAAAAATGTATTAAAAGAGCTAGTGAAAACTTGGAATATTCTAAAGAGAAAATTTCAGAGCATTAAATTAGGAAAAGCTGAAGCAGATTTAGAACTAGAAGAATCATTCAGACCAATAACAAAGCCTTTGGAAAAACTTATTAGTAAAAACGAAACACTTAATAAACAATTGTTAACCATCAAAAAAGAAGAATTATTAAAAAACCCAAAAATTCAAAAAGATTCAGCTACAGAAACAAATTCTGCAAAAGCATCATTATCTAGAGCAAATGTTAATCTATACATAGTATAAAGCAAAGTCGCTTTCTGTGTCTGTCTGTATGTATGTATGCTTAGATCTTTAAAACTACACAACGGATTTGGATGCGGTTTTTATACCCTGTACCCATAGGGTAAAAGGGTATATTAAAGTCGCTAAAATGTATGTAACAGGCAGAAGGAAGCATTTGCGACCCCATAAAGTATATATATTCTTGATCAGCATCACCAGCCGAGTTGATTGAGACATGTCTGTCTGTCCGTCCGTCTGTCCGTCTGTCCGTCCGTCCGTCTGTCCGTCTGTCCGTCCGTCCGTATGAACACCTAGATCTCGGAGACTATAAAAGCTAGAGCCACCAAATTTGTTGTGAACATGCGTCTAATGCATACACAGATCAAGTTTGTTTCAAATTTTTGCCACGCCCACTTCCGCCCCCGCAAATCGCGAAAACGTATTACTAGAGCTGTATTAAAGATATCGTATTCTTACTTGGCACACCTAATTATATACCCATACTGCACCAGGTGACCAAATTGTCGAAATCGGACTATAAATATTGGAGATATTCGGAAATGCGTCTTGTACTGAAGCGCTTAGGGCGACATTGGCTGGCAAGAGTGAGCGAGACAGCATGCGTTCGCTGTTGCTGCATGTTAAAGAGAATTTTGCATGAAATTAACGGCGATTTCGAGGATATTCTATTTCATTTAATATAACTAGTTGGTACAGGGTATACTCAATGTCGGCAGGGACGACTTGCTTGCTTCATTTTTAATAGATAGAGTGATTCAAGAGGAAGGTTTTTGTGTACAATAACATGCTTAATAAATTAGAGAACCATTGATAATTTCAAGAAGTCGTAAATAAACACATTTTTATACCCTGTACCCATAGGGTAAAAGGGTATATTAAAGTCGCCAAAATGTATGTAACAGGCAGAATTAAGCATTTCCGACCCTATAAAGTATATATATTCTTGATCAGCATCAACAGCCGAGTCGATTGAGACATGTCCGTCTGTCCGTCTGTCCGTCTGTCCGTCTGTCCGTCCGTCCGTCTGTCCGTCTGTCCGTCCGTCCGTCCGTATGAACACCTAGATCTCAGAGACTATAAAAGATAGAGCATCCAAATTTGGTGTGAACATGCGTCTAGTGTGTACACAGATCAAGTTTATTTCAAATTTTTGCCACGCCCACTTCCGCCCCCGCAAATCGCGAAAACGTATTACTAGAGCTGTATTAAAGATATCGTATTCTTACTTGGCACACCTAATTATATATCAAAACTGGACCAGCTGACCAAATTTAGTCAAAATCGGACAATAAATATCGGAGATATACCTATATGACTTTTGCACTGAATTGCCAAGGCGACATTGGCTGCCAAGAGTGAGCGAGACAGCATGCGTTCGCTGTTGCTGCATGTTAAAGAGAACTCTGCATGAAATTGATGGCGATTTCGAGGATATTCTATTTCATTTAATATAACTAGTTGGTACAGGGTATACTCAATGTCGGCAGGGACGACTTGCTTGCTTCATTTAAATAGTAGTAGTTAAGGTATTAAAGTTCAAAAAAGAACCGAATAGAATAAGTATTTTTGGTTGTTGAATTTATTATTTTGGTTTTGTACAGAAATAATAAAATCATGTCAGGAAGACGTCGTCGTTCGAACATAGGTCGTAGTACATTGAATGCCAGAAGAACACGTTCAGCAAGAGATGAAGAAACGTCAGCGGAACGTGATGCTCGCATCAGCCAGCTTCGGGATAGAAACAGAGCTGAGAGAGAGAGTGAATCTTCAGTAGAGCGTGAGGCCCGACTCAGCCAGCTTCGGGCTAGAAATAGAGCTGAGAGAGAAAGAGAATCCTCCGTAGAGCGTGAGGCTCGCCGTAACCAGGATCGAGATAGACATATAGTTCAGAGAGCCAGAGAATTGATCGAGGCAGACATCGAATACAGAGAGCCAGAGTAACTAATTCATGGGTAAACAAAGAAAATTCTGCCATGAATTACGATCCTTCGATTCCTTACAAAGACGATCGTATAGTATCAATTGGTACCATGTCATTAGTGTGTGAACATTGCTCGGCATTGAAATTCAAGGACGAATCGAAAGGCATGTGTTGCTTGCAAGGAAAAATAAAATTAGAAGAAATTCTACCTCCACCTTAACCACTTCACTCTACTTACGGGTGACGATCCGAAATCCAAACAATTCATGCGCAATATACGCCGTTATAATAACGCATTTCAAATGACCTCTTTTAAGAGTAATCAAGTCGTTGAGCGGGGTTTCATGCCTACATTTAAAATTCAAGGGCAAGTGTATCAGGGAGTTGCAGTTAGCAGGGAGCTTGCTACCACTTCGACCCGATTATCACAAATTTCTGCAAATTTATTTTATTGCAGATCCAGACGCACAAGCATCAACGCGGTATTCAAGTGTCGCACAGCCAATTGATAGAGATTTGATTAGATCTCTCCAAGATATGTTACATTCGCATAATCGCTACATACAGTCTTTTAAAACTGCGATAGAGAGTGTTCCAGCAAGTACTCCCGACTTTAATGTCGTAATCCATGCAAATAAAGTTCCTGTCGGAGAACACAGAGGACGATATAATGCGCCTTCCACGAGTGAAGTAGCAGTGGTGATAGCCGGACAGCAATTTGACAAAAGAGATATTGTGTTGCATAGTCGTGATGATAATTTGCAAAAAATTTCAGAGTTACACAGATCTTATGACAGCTTGCAATATCCTTTGATGTTATGCCGTGGAGAAGATGGTTATGCCATTAATGTTTCTCAAGTTGACCCAATCAGTGGACTAACTCTGCGTAAAACAGTGTCATGTATGAACTACTATTGCTACCGGATAATGACAAGACGAAACAATTTCAATTCCTTGCTTAGGTATGGAATGTTAACAAATCAATATTTAGTCGATCAATATGCGAAAATTGAATCCGAGAGATTGGCCTACATCCGTAACAATCAAACTAAATTGAGAGCTGAAAATTATGTTCATCTTCAGGATGCTTTACAGGCGAATGAACACAGCAACGGTATTGGACAGTTGGTTATACTACCTTCATCATTCACAGGTGGACCTCGATATTTACATGAAAAATCGCAGGACGCAATGACTTACGTCAGACATTACGGTAAACCTGATTTATTTATAACAGCAACATGTAACCAAAATTGGCCAGAAATCAAAGAAAACTTAACTCCACAAGACAGATACGATATAGTTAACAGAGTCTTCCATTTAAAAGTACACAAACTCCTGCACCTCATTAACAAGTCTCATATTTTCGGTTCGCCACGCTGTCACATGTACACAATAGAATGGCAGAAACGTGGTCTGCCACATGTACACGGCCCGTGCGGGACTTTAAACCCAAACTCTCCATGCATGCGAGATTCCAAATGCAGCAAAAAATTTCCGAAGTCGTTCCAAACTCAAACGTCTACCAGCGATGATGGATATCCCAAATATCGTCGACGATCGCCAGAACAGGGTGGGCAAAGTGCCACCTTTCGAAACCACGATATTGATAACCGATGGATCGTTGCATATAATCCGCTTCTTTTGAAAATTTTTGATGCGCACATCAACGTCGAGTTGTGCAGTTCAATAAAGTCAATCCAATACGTTACTAAATACATTAATAAAGGTAGCGACCAAGCCACTTTCAGCATACAATCATCAAATGAAGTGGAAAAATATCAGTCTGGACGTTACATCTGCAGCTCCGAAGCTGTATGGAGGATTTTATCATTCGAAGTGCACGGCCGGGCTCCCACAATTGTCCACCTAGCAGTTCATTTAGAAAACGGACAAAGAGTATATTTCACTGAGAACAATATACAAGAAGTATATTCAAGTTATGTGCTCAAGATGATTTCGCGAAAACACTAACATATGACAGAGTTCCATGTTACTATACATGGAACCAGAGTAATTCTAAAACCTTTCAACGGCGAAAACAAGGTACTGCGGTCGATGGTTTCCCCGGAGTAAAAAAAAACGGATGCTCTTGGCAGAGTCTATGTGATTCATCCCAACAACAGCGAATGCTTTCATCTGAGAATGTTACTGCATATTGTAAAAGGGCCGACATCCTTTGCACACCTAAGAACTGTACAAGGTGTTGTTTACAATACTTATCAAGCAGCATGCAAAGCTCTGGGGCTTTTGGAAAACGATTCTCACTGGGAAACACATTATCGGAAGCAGCTACTTGCAGTTCAGCTAAAATATTTATTTGCCATCATAGTAGCGTTTTGTCAGGTAACTGATTCTGTTAATCTGTGGAATAAATTTCAAGAAAGTATGGCCATTGATATTTTGATACGTCGACGGCGAGTGTTAAACTCGGATGACGTACAATATGATCAAAGCATATTTGACGAAGCATTATATGAATTGAACAAAGTAGTGCAATTACTTTCGGGTAAATCGATCAAGGATTTTGAGTTACCGATGCCTGCTAATAATACTAACTCAGAATCAACGAATAGTGCCGAATACACAAGAGAAACATCATACGATCAAACGATACTTTTACAAAATATAGCTCAAGATGAGCCACGATTAAACAACGATCAGAAATATGTATTCACTACATTACTATCCTCAATTGATAACAATGAAGGGAAAATGTTTTTCCTTGATGCCCCGGGAGGTACAGGAAAAACATTTTTAATCTATCTGCTTTTAAGAAAAGTGAGATCTAAAGGAAAAATTGCATTAGCTGTAGCGTCGTCTGGCATAGCCGCTACGCTTTTGGAAGGAGGTCGAACCGCACACTCTACATTCAAGCTTCCGCTGAAAATCGCCACCGATGATAATAACAGCGTCTGTAGTGTTTCTAAACAGAGCAATACAGGAAAATTGATGCGTGACTGCTCATTAATAGTCTGGGACGAAGCTACTATGTCAAATAAAACGTCTGTGGAAGCACTGGATAGGACAATACGCGATTTGCGCAGCAATAATTCACCTATGGGTGGATGTACGATTCTGTTCTCAGGAGACTTTCGTCAAATCCTACCAGTTGTGACTCGAGGAACACGTGCGGACGAAATAAATGCTTCCCTAAAGCGATCTTACCTTTGGCCACACGTCAATAAATTAGAGCTTAAAATTAATATGAGGGTTTCGTTAACTTCACGTGGGAACAGGCTTTTTCCAGAGATGCTGCTAAAAGTTGGCAATGGAGAGTTAACACAAAGTGATGGAAAGATAAACCTAGAAAACCTTTGTGTTTTGAAAGACAACATCCAAGAGTTGGTCTACAATGTCTATCCCGACATTGATAACATATGTTGTAAGACTATATCTTGGTTTAAAGAAAGAGCGATTTTGTCTCCAACTAACGAAGAAGTAGACAATATAAATAACTTGATTCATTCAAAGATTGATGCGCCGACGCAAATATACTACTCGGTCGATACTGTTCTCGATTTAGAAGAAGCTGTTCATTTTCCTACAGAATTTCTTAATTCTTTGAACCCGTCTGGACTTCCCCCTCACAAAATGCTGTTAAAAGTAGGTTGTCCTGTTATTTTATTAAGAAACCTGAATCCACCTAAACTTTGCAATGGTACGCGTTTGTTGGTAAAATCACTGAAAACTTTCATAATAGAGTGCACAATACTCACAGGATGTGGTACTGGGGAAGTTGTATTGATTCCACGAATTCCTCTGATACCATCGGATTTACCGTTCCAATTTAAACGCCTACAGTTTCCGGTAAAGACATGTTTTGCAATGACCATAAATAAATCGCAGGGTCAAACCTTCAACGTTGCGGGTTTAGATTTGAGCGTTGAGTGTTTTTCACATGGCCAATTGTATGTCGCTCTTTCAAGAGTAATCTCTAAGGAAAACATGTTTGTATTGTCTAATGACAAGAAAGCTGTGAACGTTGTATATAGAGAGATCCTGTAGTATATTAAATGTAAAAGTAAAATAAAAAGGGAAAATCTAAAAAAACAATAAGTAAAAATGAAAAAAAAAGTAAAAATGTAGTTTATGAATTCAGATATCCCAAAGATAGTAGGAAATATTCACAGTACAGGGAAAGAATTAAAATTCTTTTACTACAAGTTTAACGCGTGCGAAGCCGCGGGCAAAAGCTAGTAATATATAATATAATAATAATAATGTGATGATGCTTATGATGATGATGCTTATGATGATAATAATGAAACTACTTTAGATGAATACGTTAGTAGTAACTCAATAGATAATAACCGAACGCAACTATTAATGCAGGATAGTAATCATGAAGCAGAAAAAATTTTCAATATTAGCGAATTAACACGAAGAAAGGTTCTCGATAAAGCATATGGGCCTTATAAAGATAATGAAAAAAAGTGTGGTTAGGTAATTCTGAAATTAACACATCAAATGGAGAATTCATTATTTTGGAGAGTGGTAAAAATTGGCCTTTAACTACTGGCTTATATTCATTAATTTACGAAAATGATCCAAAGCATTATAATAAGGAAGATTTAGAAAATTATAAAAATATATTGAATATAACAAATGCCCACAGAAGAAATCATAAGAGGGATGAACAACTTAAGGGTAATCGTTCTAAAAAAAATATACGCAAATAATCAAACCTCTCTTCCCCAGTAAATCTCTGTTTTCGCAACTGACCTCTACACCAATTACAGCTCATCTCCCACTCATATTGGCAGTGGTCTGATGAAACTGAATGTGAATAAACCAAATGATATATATTGGGATGATCCTAATGAAATTGTAGATAGATTAAAATTGTTATTTGCATCACAAACAGCTGGACATAACAATCATAATAATTAAATAATATCAATAATTGAAAAACTTCGTGAAGCTAAAATTATATATTAACATCATTATTGTTAAAACACACACACACACACACACACACATGATCAAATATGAGAATTGATAAGTGTGGAAACACAAGTTCAAGCATGAGAATTGAAAAGTTTGGCCATTTCGCTTTAAATAAGGAGGCTCTTACTCACAAAGCGTTTACTTAAAATGCGATAGCGCAAGCCAAAATGGAATTAGAAAATATAATAACTAATGAAATACAGCTTTTGCAGAAATATATAACTGAGAAAAATACAGAATTAAGAAAAGATATTATGAAAGAAAATCAAAAATGTATTGATGAATTAGGAATTTCTTTGTTAAACTATATTAATACGATGAAAGATGAAATGGACGAATCCATCAATAGACAACTGCTAGAAACTAAGAACTTTGTTGAGTTCTATTTCGAGAATAAAGCTAGAAGATAAAAACACACACACGCACACATCCATTTACATTCGTATACAGTGAAACCTCGATATAACGAATCTGAAGGGAGCCAGAAAATTCTTCGTTATATCTATTGATTCGCTATATGTACTTCTTTGTAGTACCTTGGTAGAACGAAATTTAAAGAAATCTGAAAGAAAATTCGTTATAAATACTGTTTTTACCTGTTTACATTGAAATAATGATAGATCTGCACTGAAGTATGGTGGATATACAAAGTAATTATACACTTTGCTTTAATTAAAATACTTTAGCTTCCTGCGCCTCGAAAAAAATTTGGGCTTTTCGACCATTTGTTGAACTCCTTTGGCAGTGATAACATTCTCTTTGCTTTGTTCTCACTTCGTTGTATAGAAACAATTAAAGTAAGACATTGTTATGCTGAAGTTTGGGATAACGGAAAATTTATTTTCGTAGTATAGAGGTGTTCGAAAAATTGCTTCGCTATATAGAGTCTTTCAGACTCATGAATTCTTCGTTATAGCTATAGAGCATTTTTGTAAGAAAAACTTCGTAAAAACAAGGTTTTTTCAAGGGACTTAAATAAAAATTCGTTATATTGAGTTTTTCGTTATAACGAAGTTCGTTACATCGAGGTTTCCCTGTATATGAATACATTTCTTTAAAAATTTGTCATTTTCAAAATGCCAGTTGATAAGTTTGGACAGCATTCATACGATAAATATAATTTAGGTCTAGGAAAAATGAGTATAAACGGATGGGGTTGTTTGTTGATTACGATCAAAATCTTAATATCCAAAACAAACGTCTTAAAAATGCTGCAGAACCTATTGAAGAAAAAGATGTGGTCAACAAGAAGTTTTTCCAAAAAGAAATAAATGGAGTAACTCAAGATTTATTGCTTCATATAAAATGAAGTAAGCAAGTCGTCCCTGCCGACATTGACCAACTAGTTATATTAAATCAAGATCGGCATCAACTTAATTCAAAATTCCTTTTATCATGCAGCAACAGCTACCGCATGCTATCTCGCTCACTCTTGCCAGCCAGTGTCGTCCTAAGCGCTTCAGTACATAACTCATTTACGTAAATCTTCGATATTTATTGTCCGATTTCGACTTAATTCAGTCAGATTATGCATTTTGGCCACATTATTAGGTGTGCCAAATAAGAATGTGATTGCTTTAAAACTTCTCTAGTAAATCGTTTTTTCCAAATTGCGGGGGCGGAAGTGGGTGTGGCAAAAATTTTCAACTATCTTAATTTGCGTACACACTAAACAAAAGTTCGAAAACCCTCGAAATCGCAATCAATTCAAAACAAAATTCCCCTTTACGTGCAGCAGCAGCAAACGCATGCTATCTCGCTCTTTCAAATCAGCCAATGTCGCCTTGGCAGTTCAGTACAAAATGCAAATGGCTATATCTCCGATGTTTATTGTCCGATTTGAATAAAATTTGGTCAGTTTGTGCAGTTTGACGATATAATTATGTCTACCAATTTCGGCACCAAAGAAGTGCAGTTTGCACCACGGATATAGAATGGTGGTGGCTTGGCTACAGAGGGTTTAATTTGGGAATCTCCTTCTTGAGATTCCGGCTGATTTGCCAATATTTGGAATCTATTGCTTTCCAATGCTTTTTGTTCAACAATGTTGTTTTTCGACATCTTGGGAGTATTGCCCCTTTTTGTCTGAGGGCTAAGCTTTCGCTTGTTTATATTAATGTATCTGTCCATACCAGTCTGAACAGGTGACTTTGGATTCATCGTCACTGGATGGACAGATTTTGTTGAGGTAGTCTGCTGGACGGTGATCGAAGGTATTGCAGACGTTGCTGCTGTTAGAGTTGTTGTTGGAGCATTAGCTGCAATTGTTGTTGTTGTGAGCGCGCTAACGGCGGTCGGCGAACCCGATGACCCAATTAACATTTCAGGTGTCAGCGAATTTGACGGTGAAGCGCATTGGGCGCTCCAAGACAAATTGTTGTTGCTGGTTGGTGTAAGCAATTTGCTCGTACTTGCACTTTTGGATTCAGCGCTCGTTGTAGTTGTGGTGGTTGGAGATACTACTGAGAAATACGCATTGTTGCGTTGCACAGATAGCCGACGCTCGTTTTGTTGGTGAAGAATTTGTTCTTGTAGTTTCTGCTGGCGAGAGTCTGTGCTGACTTTTCTGGGTTGACAGCAATGTTCCATCTTGTAAGCCAGGGCTCAAGAATATTTAATTGTTCTTGAATAATCTCGGATGCTTCAATTGGGTCTGTGGACGTGGCTATAGCTGATTGTTTTCAATAAGAGGTAAATCAGCTGTGTACAGTGTGTAGAGGACGGGGCCAAGTACACTTCTGTTGCTTAGGTATGACTTAAAGAACAGATAATATGGTGCTGGAAGTAGGACTTTCAGTTTGTATAGAAAGCCTGGGTGCCAGACGCGATCGAAAGCCTGTTAGACATCAAGAAAGACTGAAGAGCTGTATTTTTTTTCTTCGAATGTATTTATAATTTCTTGTCATGCACTCTCGGGAGTGCCATGGTGCGCTCTAAATCCAAATTGGTGAGCAGGTAATACGCAGTCGTCCTCCAGCACCAGCAACATTCTGCCCAAAAGTATTTTTTCAAATACTTTGGAGAGTATAGCTAGTAGACTGATTGGACGGTAAGAATTCGGGAGGTTTGCCAGGCTTCAGTATCATTAGAATCTCCGCGCACTTCCATTGGGATGGAAAGTGGTAGAGCCGAATGATGCTGTTAAATACGGTCTTTATATATGCATATGCACTTAGTGGGAGGGCCTTAAGAGTTGTTGCATCGATTCCATCGTATCCACGGCTTTTCGTTGCTTTAAGATTTTTGACTTCGAAGCATTATCTGCTGCACTACAAGTGTTAAATGGAGTGAAAGTGTTCTCCAAGTGTTGAGCAAACTCCTCAGCTTTTTCTTCATTGGACCGGCACCAGCTGCCCCTGCTGCTTTGAAGAGGAGGCAATCTTTTCGCAGGTCTCTTCAGATATTTGGTGGCGTTCCAAAGATTATGTTCTACATTGTTGGGCTCAGCGTTGCGAAGATATTCTGCTAATGATTCGTTTCGAAGATCAAATAACAGACTTTTAAGCTCCTTGCAAGCCCTGTTGAAGGCCGATTTATCAATTGGGTTGCGACTGAGTTGCCAAACTCTTCGTAGTCGACGTTTTGTCTTTAACAGATTTGACACTTGGTCAGACCAAAAGTATTTCTCCGTTCTTTTGTAGACCGCCTGATTATTTCGAGTGACATGTGTGCAGATACTCGCGGCTTCGTGAATGTTGCGTGCCAGTCTCTCTACTGCTTCATCTATGTCATCACCGGACGTTATAATGAAATTGTGATTTATTTTTTCCTCCAGCTTAGACTGAAACACTTCAATGTTTGAGCTTCGTTTAAGTACCCTCGTGTTCCTCATTTGCGTTATGACTGGTATATTAATCCAAACTTTTACAGCGCAGTGGTCAGACAGGAGATCAAAATCATTATCAGTGACAACGCTATTCGTATTGATTCCTCGAGTTAAAGCAATGTCAATTATATCAGGCTGTTTTTGGGGGTCAGTGGGCCAGTAAGTTGGTTGACTGGGCGAATGAGCGGTCAAGTTTAACGAATGAATGCACGGCAATAGGGCTATACCTTTTGGGTTATTCACTCGAGAACCCCACCAAGTGTTTTTAGCATTTAAATCTCCACCTAATAAAAATTTTGGCCCAAGTGCAGAAAATGCTAGCGTTAACGATTGAGTGCTTACAGCATGTCTTGGCGGTGCATAGGATGCAGCTATTACCAGGCTGCCATCTGGAATATTAATCGATATGATGGCAGCTTGCAACCAAGGCAGAAGTGTTGGAGCGCGTTCTCGATATTTAATGGATGTTTTAATTAATATTGCTGCACCAACACGAGCGTTGCCACTCGGATGGTTAGCATGTACATATAAGATGATATCCAGCAATTTTGAAGTATGATCTTTCAGTAAAATGTGTTTCGCTAATGAGCATTATATCAATATTATTTCTTTTTAGATATAAATCAATTTCTGGCCTACTTTTGCATAGACCGTTCGCATTCCAAATGACTATTTTCAGACCTACTTGCATAGGGCGGACAGGATGGCGCTCATCATTTGTGACATCTGGGCAAGTTGAACTTTCATGAGCTTCATCATCTCGCTCAGCTGAGCCATAACTGACTTGTCTGGATTGCTTAATTCCACATTGTTATTGCTCTGGTGCGCTGTTGGCTGCGGTTCCACGAGCTACGTTTGCATAGGAGACGCCAGAACGATGAATATATTATTGAATATTAAATGAAAATTTCATATACTACTGAATTGAATATTAAATGAAAATTTCATATATTATTGAATTGAATATTAAATGAAAATTTCATATATTATTGAATTCAATATTAAATGAAAATTTCTTATATTAAATTGTTAGTTAAATGGTATTTTCCTTCATAACTGCGCGACTTATAGAAAACGTGACACAAAACCTATATATGTGGTGTGATGTCGAGCGTTGGTATATTAAATGAAGTAAATGTACATATATCATATTCATATGATTTAATACATTTAATATCGGCAATGTCTATTTATTTATATAAAAGTATGAAGTCTTAAGGTATTTTTAAAAATACATATGAAAATTGTTACGTGAGTGGTACCTTCCTTCATAACTGGGCGACTTACAGAAAACGTGGCAAAAAACCTCTATATGTGTTGTGATGTCGAGAGTTGGTATATTAAATGAAGTAAATGTACATATATCATATTCATATGATTTAATACATTTAATATCGGCAATGTCTATTTATTTATATAAAAGTATGAAGTCTTAAGGTATTTTTAAAAATACATATGAAAATTGTTACGTGAGTGGTACCTTCCTTCATAACCAGAGCTGTTAAAAATGGTTTATAAAAAGCATTCGAATATAAAATGGAAATGGTTTTAAAATTTTTCCATTTGAATGGAAATGCAAAATGGGTTTTCAAAAAAGGTATTCGAATGTAAAATGCAAAATAGGTATTTTGAAAATGGTTTTTTCAAATAAAATGCTTTTTTGTAACTATTGTTTTTTTGTTTTATTAGTATTTTCAAATTATAAACACAATCGTGATTTTTTTACAAAAATTGTTTATGGTTCTAGCATGATTCATTTGCTTAATTTGCATACATATATGTAATTCAAAAGTTGGTAATTTTTTCTTTGTAAAAAATAACTTAAATATTAACTTGTTGATTTTAAAACGACAATTTTTTCAAATAAATCATCTTTCATGCTGCGTCTATGTGGCCGCATTATCATTCCACCATAGGAAAAAAGTCTTTCAACGGGGGCTGAACTTGGTAAACTAGTATTAAACTTAAGAAATATAGTCTTTATGATAGGAAATTGATTTAAAGATTCCAAACTATTGTCTTCATCTTTTAAGTAAGTTAACGTTTCAAGGTCAATAGTAGTATTACCATTATTACTGGTTAGGGAAGAATCTGAATCTTCATCGAACATATAATATGATTGAGTGTTTTCTTTTTTTTTTCTTCACAAGTTGAGTTTTATTTTTTATTTTCTAAATCTTGCTTAAATTTTCTTATTTCAGCTACAAAAATATCCTTAACGATATTCTTGTAATCTTTTGGGACCCACTTTAACTTAAAAAATGGATAAGATACACTTGCGATTACAGCATCTTTAGCTTTTGGCTCATTTAACTTAAAAAATTTTTCAAATCTCTTTTTAAGACTTTTCTGCATTAACTCAATTAGATCAATACAATATTTAGGGTCATCCATTTTTAAATTATTAAAAATTCGTAGCATTCTAAACAGTTCTGAAAGAAGACAGCCGTAATACGTGTGTTTGTCACCTTCCAAGCTTTTAATGCCATCAGCAATGGGTTTTGAACATTTTATATACTCTTCAAGAAAGAGCAATTCAATTTCTTTAAAAACGGATAACCCAAGTTTCTTTAAAGTGTCATTTAAATTTTCCTTAACGGACAAAAGGTTTTTAATTGAGTTATAATACGAATTCCACCGAGTTGCACAAGGCGATGTAGGAGATTTTCCAGTCATTTCGGTATATATTTCACAGGACTTAGGAGATCTAGAACACAAATTCCAAATTGCCTGACATTTTCCCATAGATGCATCATAAAGTTTTTTGTATGACTTATTTAACGATCTTGCCTTCTCCATATCGTGTGATGCTATTAAATGCAATGTATGAGAAGCACATCTCTCATGGAGTCTTCATGCTGTCCGAACGATGCAAACGCTTTAACCATGTTGGATCCATTGTCGGTGACAGTCTTAAATATTTTGTTGGGGCTTAAATCAAACTCCGAATGAATTTCCACGATTAGTTCAGCTACCTTGTCGTAGCTGTGCGTTCCCTTGAATCGTCTGCAAGCTAGAGTCGCGCTTTTACGTTCAAACGTATGGCTTTCAACCCAATGTACAGTTACACCCAGATAGCTTCTTCTTGAAGAGGACCATATGTCCGCAGTGGTGCAAACAAAATCTACTTTTTTCAAAGTTTCTTTTGTATTTTCCAAATATTTGCAGTATTTTGCAGTTATTTGTTTATTACAAGTCTGCCTGCACATTATTTTTGGCCGAGCAGTTGATTGCTGTGTTCCTTCAAGCAAAGCTTTAAACGACGGATGTTCTACAATCGAAATAGGCGACATGGTATTTACTACAAAGTTTACAATTAAACTATCTAAATCAACCGAGTTTTTATAGACAGCCAAATCAGTTTGTTTTAATGATTTAGCAGCTGGACTATCACCACCAACATTGTCGTGCTTTCTTTTTTTCATGGTTGATATAGATTTTAATTTTTCGTAATGTGTCAACAAATCAACATGTGCTTTCGTCTGCAAAAAAATAAAATTAATTTAAATGCAAAAAAAAAAAAAAAAAAAATTGCTTTGCTTACTTTTAAGTGATTCAAAAAGTTTGTTGTAGAATGTAAACTTCCCCTCAATGGCTTAGAGCATTTTTTACAAGCTGCAGTAACATTTACATTGTTTTCAGGATCAATTTTTATATCCTTAAAACACGCTTTAAGAATTAAGGGTATGTGAGCTTCCCTGGAAAATATTATTATTAGATATTTTTTTTTGCACAATAACAAGAAACACAGAAAACAAATACTAACACGTGGACAGACAACACAATATTTAGTTCAACACTTGTTAAATCTAAAGTTGGGTAATAAAAACAAAAGAACGGTTTTTAGAGAATTGTAATTTTGTTAAAAAGAACATGAAACAAAAGATTACTTACATTTTGTATAATATACATGTGTACGTATACAAATTGTAACACAATTGGGTCTGTGCAGATACGTCAAAGCGTGAGCGCAAGTGAACAAAAGCTTAAACAGTTCACTTTTAGCACTGTTTGCTATTAGCGAAAACGTTGAAATTAAACACTTTGATTAATTGATTAAGCTGTGAATTTTAGATTTTATTTGCTTTGTCTCTGTATGTATTTGTAAGTGACGCTTCCTTGTAATCGATTACCCTACCCGATTACCGACCGCCACATATTCGCGATCAGGGATGATTTTGATAAACAAAATAAAAATTCAAATATAAAAAATTTGAACCATTTTGCATTTTGAAAATGCAAAATAATAAAAAAAACCCATCTGAATGTAAATGCAAAATAGTTTTTAAAAAAAGCCATCGAAATGCAAAATGCAAAATACCTATTTTGCATTTTGCATTTACATTTTAAATGCTTCCATTTCAAATAATTAACAGCTCTGTTCATAACTGCGCGACTTACAGAAAACGTGGCAAAAAAACATCTATATGTGGTGTGATGTCGAGCGTTGGTATATTAAATGAAGTAAATGTACATATATCATATTCATATGATTTAATACATTTAATATCGGCAATGTCTATTTCTTTATATAAAATTATGAAGTCTTAAGGTATTTTTAAAAATACATACAAAAATTGTTACGTGAGTGGTTCCCTCGGTCATAAATGGTCGATTTATAGAAAACGTGGCACAAAACCTACTCATAATGGACAGTTGATGTTCATTACTTGTTATAGTAAATTATTATATTATAACAATTACCCTATATATGATTAGTGTGTCGCAATTATAACTTGGCGGCGGCATTACTTATCTATTTTAGATAATGAGGGAACTTGCCAAGCTCTATGTATTTAATTTATATTACATATTAATTGGTTCCGGATTTATCGTTAACGCTTATCCCCAGAATTTGTAAATAAAAGTTTTACTGGATTTATTTTATTTTCAATGGCTTCCCTGTTTGCGAATTCTGTAAATACCTTATAAAAACAAGTTATTATTTCTTTTTCAGCATACATTCTTTGTTATGTAAAAATAAAAAAAAAAAACCTATTAAAGTTCGTTGATGACTTTTGCTTAATATATAATTAACAATACATTTGTTATATTAATAATAAACTAAAGTAAATTATGAATTTACTATCGAAATACAATTATTTATTTCAAATATATATATTGAATAAATTAAATAAATGGAAATGTGATTATATATTATGTAGGTGAAAAAATAAAAATATTCTTGAACGAAATTTATAATTATATATTAAATTTAATGAATAAATATGTCAATGAACGAAAATGTGTGCAATTAAATTATTGCCATATTCGTCGAAAATAAATGGAAACTAATTTATATATATATATTATTGTTTTATTCAAAAATATATTAAATTGTCGAGTATCATTTAAAATCAAATCAAATCTAATATGTCTGTTTGATATATATATCAACAGTACATATAATATATAAATAACATTATTCTGGTTGATCCTGCCAGTAGTTATATGCTTGTCTCAAAGATTAAGCCATGCATGTCTAAGTACACACGAATTAAAAGTGAAACCGCAAAAGGCTCATTATATCAGTTATGGTTCCTTAGATCGTTAACAGTTACTTGGATAACTGTGGTAATTCTAGAGCTAATACATGCAATTAAAACACGGATCTTTTGGGACGTGTGCTTTTATTAGGCTAAAACCAAGCGATCATTTGATCGTTATATTGGTTGAACTCTAGATAACATGCAGATCGTATGGTCTTGTACCGACGACAGATCTTTCAAATGTCTGCCCTATCAACTTATGATGGTAGTATCTAGGAATGAAAATTTCATATGTTATTGAATATTAAATGGAAATTTCATATATTATTGAATTGAATATTAAATGAAAATTTCATATACTATTGAATATTAAATCGAAATTTCATATATTATTGAATTGAATATTAAATAAAAATTTCATATACTATTGAATTGAATATTAAATGAAAATTTCATATATTATTGAATTGAATATTAAATGAAAATTTTATATACTATTGAATTGAATATTAAATGAAAATTTCATATACTATTGAATTGAATATTAAATGGAAGTTTCATATATTATTGAATTGAATATTAAATGAAAATTTCATATACTATTGAATATTAAATGAAAATTTCATATACTATTGAATATTAAATGAAAATTTCATATACTATTGAATATTAAATGATAATTTCATATATTATTGAATTGAATATTAAATGAAAATTTCATATATTATTGAATTGAATATTAAATGAAAATTTCATATATTATTGAATTGAATATTAAATGAAAATTTTATATATTATTGAATATTAAATGAAAATTTCATATACTATTGAATTGAATATTAAATGTCGCAATTATAACTTGGCGGCGGCATTACTTATCTATTTTAGATAATGAGGGAACTTGCCAAGCTCTATGTATTTAATTTATATTACATATTAATTGGTTCCGGATTTATCGTTAACGCTTATCCCCAGAATTTGTAAATAAAAGTTTCACTGGATTTATTTTATTTTCAATGGCTTCCCTGTTTGCGAATTCTGTAAATACCTTATAAATACAAGTTATTATTTCTTTTTCAGCATACATTCTTTGTTATGTAAAAATAAAAAAAAACCAACCTATTAAAGTCGAAAAACAACATTGTTGAACAAAAAGCATTGGAAAGCAATAGATTCCAAATATTGGCAAATCAGCCGGAATCTCAAGAAGGAGATTCCCAAATTAAACCCTCTGTAGCCAAGCCACCACCTTTCTATATCCGTGGTGCCAACTGCACTTCTTTGGTGCCGAAATTGGTAGCGCTAGTTGGTCAAAACAACTTTTATGTGACACCACTCAATAGGGGTAACATAAAAGAGACCAAAGTTCAAGCCAAAAGTGAAGAATTCTATCGTACTATTGAAAAGTACTTTAGAAAGGAAAGTGTGAATTTCTACACATTTCAACTAAAGAGTGCCAAAGGCCTTCAAGCGGTGATCAAAGGCATTGAACCAACGGTTCCGACTCAGGAAATAGTTGAAGCATTGGAAGAGAAGGGCTTTAAGGTAAAGTCCGTCTCAAACATACTGAACAGAAATAAAGTGCCGCAACCTCTATTCAAAGTGGAGTTACAGCCCACATGTGATAAATAACTTAAACCCAACACAGTGCACCCTATTTACAATCTTCAACTTCTGCTACATCGCAGAATTACTGTCGAAGAGCCGCATAAGAGGACACACCCGGTACAATGCACTAATTGCCAGGAGTTTGGGCACACAAAGTCCTTCTGCAGCCTTCGCCCAGTTTGCGTTGGCTGTGGACAAACTCAAAAAGATTGTGTCTGCACCGATGACAAATCAAATACAAATACAAGGAAGTGCGGCAATTGTGGTGGTAATCACACAGCGAACTACAGAGGATGCCCCGTTTATAAGGAACTCAAGGCCCGCCTCAACGCAAAGAAATCAACGGCTCGTATCCAGGGCTCGACACTAATTCCCTCTCAAACAACACCGGGAATATTCTTCTCAAGAGCTGTAAGGTCATCAGCGACCCCAATATCAACTACTCCTGGAGTAACTTTTGCAAGCGTGCGACGCAACGGAAATGCGGCCCCAAGTCCATCCGTACTTGGCCAGAACCCTAACGGGATCGAAACATTGCTAATCTCGCTCAACCAAAATATAACAAATTTCATGACGTTCATGCAAAATTGCATGCAGGAACTGATGCGGAATCAGAACTTGCTTATTCAAAAGCTTATGGACAATAACAAATAATGTCAGCACTACATATAGGCCTCTGGAATGCAAACGGCATTTCCAAGCACAAACAAGAATTGTCACTGTTTCTGGACTCAAATGATATTGATATTATGCTGCTATCAGAAACACACCTCACAAACAAAAATAACTTTCAAATACCCAAATATGTATTCTACGCAACAAATCACCCAGACGGCAAGGCTCACGGAGGAACTGGTATCCTAATCAAAAACCGGATTAAACACTGTCTGCACGATGGATTTGCCAAACAACACCTACAAGCAACTTCAATAAGTGTCCAAACCACTTTCGGCAGTACAACCGTGGCTGCACTTTACTGCCCACCACGATTCTCAATCTCTGAAATAGAGTTTACTGATTTCTTCAATACACTCGGAGTACGATTTATTGCTGCAGGAGACTACAACGCCAAGCACCCTCATTGGGGATCCCGCCTGGTAAATCCAAAAGGCAACAGCTGTATAACACAATCATCAACCCAGCAAACAAAATGGGCTATGCCTCACCGAATAAGCCCACGTACTGGCCAGTAGATCCACGCAAGCTCCCAGATCTAATAGACTTTGCAATCACCAGGGGAATTGCGCACAATTTGATAACGGCAGAGTCACTAGCAGAATTGTCATCGGACCACTGGCCAGTAGTTTTCACTATATTAACACAACCACAAATAATAAAGCACACACTCGGGCTAACAAATTGGAAAACAAACTGGCTCAGATTTAAAAAATACATAAGCACCCATATCGAGCTGAATCCCAAACTGGACGACGAAGAAGACATCGAGTTTTGCACCTCTGCACTAGAGTCGACGCTTATTGAAGCAGCAGATATCTCTACCCCGATTATCAGCCACACGCAGGAAAAACACAAGTCCAACAACCGACTAATTGAACTACTTCTAGCAGACAAAAGACGGCTCAGGCGAGAATGGCAAATGTCTCGATCTCCGGCAGCAAAACAACGCCTAAAGGCAGCTTCACGAACTCTAGCAAAGGCGCTTAGGCAGGAAGAAGCAAGGACACAGCAGCTGTACACCGAGAAGCTCACCCCTACCAGCACCAAATATCCGCTGTGGAAAGCACATCCAACCATAGCTGCTCCAGCCGAGATAATTTCACCTATACGATGCCCAACTGGCAAATGGGCCCGTTCAGACGAAGAAAGAGCACTCATCTTTGCAGTTGGAAAAAATCAGTAATCATAATGATCCCAAAACCCGGAAAGGACAAAACATAGCCATCATCATACAGACCCATTAGTTTATTGCCAAGTCTTTCAAAACTATTTGAAAAAGTCCTACAACTCCGTATAAATACAATCTTGGTTAACCAAAATATAATCCCTCATCATCAGTTTGGCTTCCGTGAAAAGCATGGCACAATTGAACAAGTCAACCGTATCACCTCAGAGATCCGCACAGCATTCGAGCAAAAACAACAATTTTTCTCGATGTCGCCCAAGCCTTTGACCGAGTCTGGATTGACGGCCTAATATATAAAATAAAAGCGACGCTCCCACAATATACACACAGGCTAATGGAATCTTATCTGTCCAACAGAAAATTCGCTGTACGATGTAATAGCTTCACCTCTGATTTTTTTTTTTTTTCGTTGTTTATTTATTTGTTGGATCTCTTATATAGTGTATAAGACTAACAACAATTTCCTAGTTTTATCTTAATCTAATACGTAACCTAGCATCAGAAGGATGCTTCTTTAATCTATGGCCCTGATTATTTGCTAGAGGGTTGGAAGGTCGTTTCGTTGGAGACGAGGTCTATCGCATGCTCGGGTTAATGATTTGGCGAGGGTATTCGGGTGGGCCTGCAGCTTAGCGGTGTACTTTAGCTGTTGTACCTTTATTTCGGTTAGTACACTAGGAATATGTAGGTCTTTCTGTAAGTTTTCGTTTCTGATATACCAAGGTGCTCCCGTGATAGTTCTGAGAACCTTGGATTGAGCCCTTTGTATGGTTTCGATGTTGCTCTTGCTTGCGTTTCCCCACAGTGCAGAGCCGTACGTCCAGATGGGTTTTAACACAGAGTTGTAGAGGAGAACTTTGAATTCCAAGCATAGGGGAGATCGAGCGTTGATATGCCAATGTAGTCCGATTGCTTTAAGCTTTAGTTGCTTTTTCTTGGCTTCGATATGCTTACGCCAAGTTAATCTTCTGTCGAGGTGAACTCCAAGATATACAACATCGTCGGATTGAGGCACTGGCACGTTGTTGAGAGTCAATGATGGACAGTTTCTTCTATTGAGGGTAAACGTAACGTGCTTACATTTCTGTTCATTTACACGGATGCGCCAATCTGCTAGCCAATTTTCAATTTCCTTTAAGTGGGTTGCCAGTTGCTCTGCAGCTTTGATCGGACATTTGGAGCGGCTAAGGATAGCCGTGTCATCGGCGAAAGTAGATGTGGTGAGTGTAGGGCTTGTTGGTATATCCGCTGTGTATAAAATATATAGTGTTGGACCCAACACGCTGCCTTGAGGTACACCTGCTTTTGATTCGAAGTCATCAGAGGTGAAGCTATTACAACGTACAGCGAATTTTCTGTTGAATAGATAAGATTCCATTAGCCTGTGTGTATATTTTGGAAGCGACGCTTTTATTTTGTATATTAGGCCGTCAAGCCAAACTCGGTCAAAGGCTTGGGCGACGTCGAGAAAAATTGCTGTACAATATTCTTTTTGCTCGAATGCTGTGCGGATCTCTGAGGTGATACGGTTGACTTGCTCAATTGTGCCATGCTTTTCACGAAAGCCAAACTGATGATGTGGGATTATATTTTGGTTTACCAGGATTGTATTTATACGGAGTTGTAGGACCTTTTCAAATAGTTTTGAAAGACTTGGCAATAAACTGATGGGTCTGTACGATGATGGCTGTGTTTTGTCTTTTCCGGGTTTTGGGATCATTATGATTACTGATTTTTTCCAACTTATTGGAAAGTGACCAGTTTTTACTATCGCGTTGAAAAGTTTGCAGATGTATCGCACGGCACAGATCGGGAGTTCTCGGATCATTTTCGGGGTTATATTGTCATGGCCGGGCGACTTTCTTGGGTTAAGATAGTTTTTAATAATTGCAGAAATTTCCTCCGCTTGGAATTTCGGTGGCTCGGTTTCCACTGGGGTGCTTAGAGGGGGAAGCTGGAATGAGTTTGTTGGGTTTGGCAGAAAAACCGTTTTTAGATGAGCTGCAAAGGTGAGTGCTCTTTCTTCGTCTGAACGGGCCCACTTGCCAGTTGGGCATCGTATAGGTGAAATTATCTCGGTTGGTGCAGTTATGGTTGGGTGAGCTTTCCACAGCGGATATTTGGTGCTGGTGGGGGAAAGCTTCTCGATGTATTGCCGCTGTGCTATTGCTTCTTCTTGTCTAAGCGCTTTTGCTAAGGTTCGGGAAGCTGCCTTTAGGCGATATTTTGCTGCCGGTGATCGGGACATTTGCCATTCTCGCCTGAGTCGTCTTTTTCTCTGTTACAAGAAGTTCAATTAGTCGGTTGTTAGACTTGTGTTTTTCCTGGGTGTGGCCAATGTTTGGGGTGGAGATATCAGCTGCTTCAATGAGCATCGACTCTAATGCAGAGGTGCAAAACTCGATGTCTTCTTCGTCGTCCAGTTTGGGATTTAGTTCGATATGGGTGCTTATATATTTCTTAAATCTGAGCCAGTTTGTTTTATAATTTGTTAGTCCGAGTGGGTGCTCTGTTACTTGAGGATATGTTAATACAGTGAAAACTACTGGCGAGTGGTCTGATGACAATTCTGCTAGTGACTCTGCCCTTATTAAGTTATGCGTAATTCCCCTGGTGACTGCAAAGTCTATTAGATCTGGGAGCTTACGTGGATCTGTTGGCCAGTACGTGGGCTTTTTCGGTGAGGCGTAGCCCAATTTGTTTGCTGGGTTGATGATTGTGTTATATAGCTGTTTGCCTTTTGGATTTACCAGGCGGAATCCCCAATGAGGGTGCTTGGCGTTGTAGTCTCCTGCAGCAATAAATCGTACTCCGAGTGTATTGAAGAAATCAGTAAACTCTATTTCAGAGATTGAGAATCGTGGTGGGCAGTAAAGTGCAGCCACGGTTGTACTGCCGAAAGTGGTTTGGACACTTATTGAAGTTGCTTGTAGGTATTGTTTGGCAAATCCATTGTGGAGACAGTGTTTAATTCGGTTTTTGATTAGGATGCCAGTTCCTCCGTGAGCCTTGCCATCTGGGTGATTTGTTGCGTAGAATGCATATTTAGGTATTTGGAAGTTGTTTTTGTTGGTAAGGTGTGTTTCCGATAACAGCATGATATCAATATCATTTGAGTCCAGAAACAGTGACAGTTCTTGTTTGTGCTTGGAAATGCCGTTTGCATTCCATAGTCCTATATGTAGTGCTGACATTATTTATTGTTGTCCAAAAGCTTTTGAATGAGCAAGTTTTGGTGTCGCATAAGTTCCTGCATGCAATTTTGCATGAACGTCATGAAGTTTGTCATGTTTTGATTTAGCGAGATCAACAACGTTTCGATCCCGTTGGGTTGCTGGCCGAGTACGGGTGGACTTGGGGCCGCATTGTTTGAGATTGTAGCGGGATTTACAGATGTAGAGGGCTGTGAACTTCCGTTGCGCAGCACGCTTGCAAAAGTTACTCCAGGAGTAGTTGTCGTTGGAGCAGCTGATGACCTTACAGCTCTTGAGAAGAATATTCCCGGTGTGGTTTGCGAGGGAATAAGTGTGGAGCCCTGAATACGAGCCGAAGATTTCTTTGCATTAAGACGGGCCTTCAGTTCCTTATAGACAGGACATCCTCTGTAATTTGCGGTGTGATTTCCACCGCAGTTGCTGCACTTCCTTGTATTGTCGTTTGTTTTATTGTCGGAACAGACACACTCTTGTTGAATTTGTCCACAGCCAACGCAAACTGGGCGAAGACTGCAGAACGACTTTGTATGGCCAAACTCCTGGCACTTAGTACATTGTAGAGGATGATTCCTCTTGTGAGGCTCCTCGACAGTGATTCTGCGATGTAGCAGTAGTTGCAGGTTGTAGATAGGATGCACCGCATTGGATTTTAATGTTCGTGCATCAGGCCGTAGCTCCACTTTAAACAGAGGTTGTGGGACTTTGTTTCTGGTTAATATATTTGAGACGGACTTCACCTCAAAGCCCTTCTCTTTCAATGCCTCTTGAATTTCCTGAGGCGGAACCGAGGGTTCAATGCCTTTAATCACGGCTTGAAGACCTTTGGCGCTCTTTAATTGGAATGTGTAGAAGTTTACATTCTCCGTTCTAAAGTACTTTTCTATAGTACGATAGAACTGTTCGTTGTTTGTTTGGACTTTAGTTTCTCTTATGTTCCCCCTGTTAAGTGGGGTCACGTAAAAGTTATCCTTACCTACTAGGGCCACCAACTTAGGCACCAATGAAGTGCAGTTTGCACCACGGATGTAAAATGGTGGTGGCTTGGCTACTGAGGGTTTTGTTTGGGAAACTCCTTCTTGAGATTCCGGCTGATTTGCCAGAATTTGGAATCTGTTGCCCTCCAGAGCTTTACGTTCAGCAATGTTGCTTTTGGACATTTTAGGAGTGTTGCCTCTTTTAGTATGAGGGCTAAGCTTTCGCTTGTTTATATTAATATATCTGTCCATGCCAGTCTGAACAGGTGACTTTGGATTCACCGTCACTGGATGGGTAGACTTTGTTGAGGTAGTCTGCTGGACGGTCATCGAAGGTATTGCAGACGTTGCTGCTGTTAGAGTTGTTGTTGGAGCAGTAGCTGCAATTGTTGTTGTTGTGAGCGCGCTGACGGCGGTCGGCGAACCCAATGACCCAATTAACATTTGAGGTGTAAGCGAATTTGAGGGTGAAGCGCATTGGGCGCTCCAAGACAAATTGTTGCTGGTTGGTGTAAGCAATTTGCTCGTACTTGCACTTTTGGATTCAGCGCTTATTGTTGTGGTTGTTGGAGACACTACTGAGAAGTATGCATTGTTGCGTTGAATAGATAGGCGACGCTCGTTTTGTTGCTGGAGAAGTTGTTCTTGTAGCTGTTGCTGGCGAGATTCTAGTGAAGATGGGCCCAAGTTGGTCTCTTTACACGTTGGCATTGCTAGTAAATATAGATATTTACTAAGTATTATTATTTGTAGTTACAAATAACAATATAAAATTGTGATTGGGCGTCTCTGTGGCGACTGAGAGCCCTGTCACTTTAGTTTAACACTGATTTAAATGCTGACACCGATGAACTTGCGGAGCGCGATAAAAAATACGTCCGAACGCGGTGACGGCCAATTTGAAAGCTTCACCTCTGATGACTTCGAATCAAAAGCAGGTGTACCTCAAGGCAGCGTGCTGGGTCCAACTCTGTATCTTTTGTACACAGCGGACATACCAACAAGCCCTACACTCATCACATCTACTTTCGCCGATGACACGGCTATCCTCAGCCGCTCCAAATGTCCGATCAAAGCTGCTGAGCAACTGGCAACCCACCTAAAGGAGGTAGAAAAGTGGCTAGCAGATTGGCGCATCCGTGTAAATGAACAGAAATGCAAACACGTTACGTTTACCCTTAATAGGAGAAACTGCCCATCATTGACGCTTAACAATGTGCCAGTGCCTCAATCCGACGATGTTGTATATCTTGGAGTTCACCTCGACAGAAGATTAACTTGGCGTAACCATATCGAAGCCAAGAAAAAGCAACTAAAGCTCAAAGCAATCGGTCTACATTGGCTTATCAACGCCCGATCTCCCCTTTGTCTGGAATTCAAAGTTCTCCTCTACAACTCTGTATTAAAACCCATCTGGACATATGGCTCTACACTATGGGGAAACGCAAGCAAGAGCAACATCGAAACCATACAAAAGGCTTAATCCAAGGTTCTCAGAACCATCACGGGAGCACCTTGGTATATCCGAAATGAAAATGTACAGAAAGACCTACACATTCCTAGCGTAATAACCGAAATAAAGGTACAACAGCTTAAGTACACCGCTAAACTGCAGGCACACCCGAATACCCTGGCCAAATCATTAACCCGAGTACGTGAAAGTACTCGTCTTCAACGAAACGACCTCCCAACCCTCTAGTAATTAATCAGGGCCACAGATCAATGTAGCATCTTTCAGATGTTAGGTTATGTGTTAGATTAAGATAAACCTAGAAAATTGTTGTTAGTCTTATAAGCCTATATAAGAGATCCAACAAACAAATAAAACGTTAAAAAAAAAAAAAAAAAAAAAAAAAACCTATTAAAGTTCGTTGATGACTTTTGCTTAATATATAATTAACAATACATTTGTTATATTATTAATAAACTAAAGTAAATTATGAATTTACTATCGAAATACAATTATTTATTTCAAATATATATATTGAATAAATTAAATAAATGGAAATGTGATTATATATTATGTAGGTGAAAAAATAAAAATATTCTTGAACGAAATTTATAATTATATATTAAATTTAATGAATAAATATGTCAATGAACGAAAATGTGTGCAATTAAATTATTGCCATATTCGTCGAAAATAAATGGAAACTAATTTATATATATATTATTGTTTTATTCAAAAATATATTAAATTGTCAAGTATCATTTAAAGTCAAATCAAATCTAATATGTCTGTTTGATATATATATCAACAGTAAATATAATATATAAATAACATTATTCTGGTTGATCCTGCCAGTAGTTATATGCTTGTCTCAAAGATTAAGCCATGCATGTCTAAGTACACACGAATTAAAAGTGAAACCGCAAAAGGCTCATTATATCAGTTATGGTTCCTTAGATCGTTAACAGTTACTTGGATAACTGTGGTAATTCTAGAGCTAATACATGCAATTAAAACACGGATCTTTTGGGACGTGTGCTTTTATTAGGCTAAAACCAAGCGATCATTTGATCGTTATATTGGTTGAACTCTAGATAACATGCAGATCGTATGGTCTTGTACCGACGACAGATCTTTCAAATGCCTGCACTATTAACTTTTGATGGTAGTATCTAGGACTACCATGGTTGCAACGGGTAACGGGGAATCAGGGTTCGATTCCGGAGAGGGAGCCTGAGAAACGGCTACCACATCTAAGGAAGGCAGCAGGCGCGTAAATTACCCACTCCCAGCTCGGGGAGGTAGTGACGAAAAATAACAATACAGGACTCATATCCGAGGCCCTGTAATTGGAATGAGTACACTTTAAATCCTTTAACAAGGACCAATTGGAGGGCAAGTCTGGTGCCAGCAGCCGCGGTAATTCCAGCTCCAATAGCGTATATTAAAGTTGTTGCGGTTAAAACGTTCGTAGTTGAACTTGTGCTTCATACGGGTAGTACAACTTACAATTGTAGTTAGTACTATACCTTTATGTATGTAAGCGTATTATCGGTGGAGTTCTTATATATAATTAAGTACTTGTATTTTTTTATATATTCCTCCTATTTAAAAACCTGCAATAGTGCTCTTCATCGAGTGTTATTGTGGGCCGGTACAATTACTTTGAACAAATTAGAGTGCTTAAAGCAGGCTTCAAATGCCTGAATATTCTGTGCATGGGATAATGAAATAAGACCCCTGTTCTGCTTTCATTGGTTTTCAGATCAAGAGGTAATGATTAATAGAAGCAGTTTGGGGGCATTAGTATTATGGCTCTCTCAGTCGCTTCCCGGGAGACCAAAGCTTTTGGGCTCCGGGGGAAGTATGGTTGCAAAGCTGAAACTTAAAGGAATTGACGGAAGGGCACCACCAGGAGTGGAGCCTGCGGCTTAATTTGACTCAACACGGGAAAACTTACCAGGTCCGAACATAAGTATGTAAGACAGATTGATAGCTCTTTCTCGAATCTATGGGTGGTGGTGCATGGCCGTTCTTAGGTCGTGGAGTGATTTGTCTGGTTAATATATTAAATAGATTATAGATATATTAAATAGATATCTTCAGGATTATGGTGTTGAAGCTTATATTGCCTTCATTCATGGTGGCAGTAAAATGTTTATTGAGTTTGCATGTGTTTATATAAGTGGAGCCGTACCTGTTGGTTTGTCCCATTATAAGGACACTAGCTTCTTAAATGTACAAATTGCGTCTAGCAATAATGAGATTGAGCAATAACAGGTCTGTGATGCCCTTAGATGTCCTGGGCTGCACGCGCGCTACAATGAAAGTATCAACATGTATTTCCTAGACCGAGAGGTCCGGGTAAACCGCTGAACCACTTTCATGCTTGGGATTGTAAACTGAAACTGTTCACATGAACTTGGAATTCCTAGTAAGTGTGAGTCATTAACTCGCATTGATTACGTCCCTGCCCGTTGTGCACACCGCCCGTCGCTACTACCGATTGAATTATTTAGTGAGGTCTCCGGACGTGATCACTGTGACGCCTTGTGTGTTACGGTTGTTTCGCTAAAGTTGACCGAACTTGATTATTTAGAGGAAGTAAAAGTCGTAACAAGGTTTCCGTAGGTGAACCTGCGGAAGGATCATTATTGTATGCTCCAACCGTTATTAAATATATATATAACACCAAATTTAAAAATACGAAAAATAATATTGTTATATTCAATATAAATAAAAACTTAAATGTGCAAAATTAAAACATTATTATTTTTCGGCGTGTATATGTACCACAATGTACACGCGTTGCGTATTGTATTGGTTATTATTGGTTTATTTGCATAAAATGGTTAAAGCAACAACCCAAGAATAAAATATTGTACCTGGTTTATAAAGGTTAATGTTTTACATATGTGGATCGTATACAATAATGAAAAAATTTAATATATATTATTCAACAACACCAGTATGCAATCAATTATGTAAAACTAAGACATTTCGCAGCATTATATTGGGATAAAGAATTTATTGAAGGAATTGATATTTGCCAGTAAAATGGTGTATTTTTAATTTCTTTCAATAAAAATGACGTAATGAAATAAAAAGTAAATATATTCACTCTAAGCGGTGGATCACTCGGCTCATGGGTCGATGAAGAACGCAGCAAACTGTGCGTCATCGTGTGAACTGCAGGACACATGAACATCGACATTTTGAACGCATATCGCAGTCCATGCTGTTATGGTACTTTAATTTATTTTAAAGTGCTGCTTGGACTACATATGGTTGAGGGTTGTAAGACTATGCTCAATAAGTTGTTTTAATATTTTACAAAATTTTAAAACACATGGTATATTATTGGAAATTTTTATATTTAATATAATAAATTTTCATAATATTAATTATAAATGAAACACATTATCTCTCAAGTATGAGAAAAACGAAGATGTATATTAATTTCATTTTCAATTCTTATAATACTGAGGAATGTCTAGCATAAAAAAAAAATTTTTTTTTTTCATCTAGAATTGCCTCTTATTAATGATATTATTATTCTTCACATAATAAAAATATATTAATGGTTTCATTATATAAAAGAAAATTATATATTTATATTTGTGTATATACAACCTCAACTCATATGGGACTACCCCCTGAATTTAATCATATTAATTAGGGGAGGAAAAGAAACTAACAAGGATTTTCTTAGTAGCGGCGAGCGAAAAGAAAATAGTTCAGCACTAAGTCACTTTGTCTTTATGGCAAATGTGAGCTGCAGTGTATGGAGCATCAATATCCTAGTATTAGAAATTAATGATTTAAGTCCTTCTTAAATGAGGCCATTTACCTATAGAGGGTGCCAGGCCCGTATAACATTAATGATTACTAGATGGTGTTTCCAAAGAGTCGTGTTGCTTGATAGTGCAGCACTAAGTGACACCGTGAGGGAAAGTTGAAAAGAACTCTGAATAGAGAGTTAAATAGTACGTGAAACTGCTTAGAGGTTAAGCCCGATGAACCTGAATATCCGTTATAGAAAATTCATCATTAAAATTGTAATATTTAAATAATATTATAATAATAGTGTGCATTTTTTCCATATAAGGACATTGGAATCTATTAATATAAACCAAATTTATCATAAAATATGACTTATAGTTTATTTAAATTATTTTGCTTGCAATTTAAATGTCATTAATTTGATAAAGTGTTGATAGATATAAATAGATATGTGAATAGATATAAATATTCACAGTGCGTTAATTTTTTTAAAATTATATAATAGCGTGATTATCATTGTTTTTTTTTTCCTTTAAAAGGTTAAATTGTGAAGTTATGGGATATAAACCTAATAGCATAATTAACTTGACTAATAATGGGATTAGTTTTTTAACTATTTATAGTTAATTAACACAATCCCAGGGCGTTCTAAAAAGTTATGTGTAATAATATTTATATTATTTATACCTTTAACTAGAACATACCTTGAGCATATATGCTGTGACCCGAAAGATGGTGAACTATACTTGATCAGGTTGAAGTCAGGGGAAACCCTGATGGAAGACCGAAACAGCTCTGACGTGCAAATCGATTGTCAGAATTGAGTATAGGGGCGAAAGACCAATCGAACCATCTAGTAGCTGGTTCCTTCCGAAGTTTCCCTCAGGATAGCTGGTGCATTTAAATGTTATATAAAATAATCTTATCTGGTAAAGCGAATGATTAGAGGCCTTAGGGTCGAAACGATCTTAACCTATTCTCAAACTTTAAATGGGTAAGAACCTTAACTTTCTTGATATGAAGTTTAAGGTTATGATATAATGTGCCCAGTGGGCCACTTTTGGTAAGCAGAACTGGCGCTGTGGGATGAACCAAACGTAATGTTACGGTGCCCAAATTAACAACTCATACAGAAACCATGAAAGGCGTTGGTTGCTTAAAACAGCAGGACGGTGATCATGGAAGTCGAAATCCGCTAAGGAGTGTGTAACAACTCACCTGCCGAAGCAACTAGCCCTTAAAATGGATGGCGCTTAAGTTGTATACCTATACATTACCGCTAAAGTAGATGATTTATATTATTTAATAATATAAATTTTGAAACTTTATTGAGTAGGAAGGTACAATGGTGTACATAAAAGTGTTTGGCGTAAGCCTGCATGGAGCCGCTATTGGTACAGATCTTGGTGGTAGTAGCAAATAATCGAATGAGACCTTGGAGGACTGAAGTGGAGAAGGGTTTCGTGTGAACAGTGGTTGATCACGAGTTAGTCGGTCCTAAGTTCAAGGCGAAAGTCGAAAATTTTCAAGTTAATAAAGTCATAATAATCTATATATGTAGTGTCATATGGGCAGCTAGGATCAGCTATGTGGCAGCCTAAAAGCAGATGTTAGCAGTGTGGCAACATGATAGATAGAAGCAGAGTCGAGAACGAGAAGCCAACTGAAGTGGATAAGAAGTACAATAAGTTGTCGCTAAAAGTTGTTAAAAGCCAAGACGTGAATTAAGTTGCTAAAAGTTGCCACTAAAGTTGTTAAAGTCGATCAAGTTGCTTATTTTATGTTAAACACTTTTAATTTCAATACAATACTCTGTTCATTCTTATTTAAATAAACACACAATCATTGTTCATATACAATAATTGTTACATGGGGGCTCAACCGCTGAACAGACCAAAAAAACATTAAAAGTAAAGTGGAAAAGTGAAGTCGGCAATTGAAGTTGTTAATAAAATAAATCCTGATTAAGATGTTACGTTCCAACAAAAAGAAAGCTGCTAAGAGTCAGATAAAAAGTCGAGCTGAGAAAGATGAACTAAACTATACGTTTACAGCAAAAGACGAAAAGGAAGACGAAGACATGATAAAACCAATGAGTGAAAGTGAGAAAGATATACCTTGCACCAAGAAGACGCGTGCCAATAATGTAGACCAAGCGCGACAGACAGGCGCCGAAGAAGAAAATTTCGAGAACACACATACTGTGGTACAAATCAGCGAATTAAGTGTTTTGATCAAAATGTTGACAGCCAAATTTGAAGAGAAGGAAACGCAGCGGAATGAAAAAAGTTTGAATGTAACAGTCGATAGTTTTGCTAAAGTGGTGCCAGACTACGATGGTATATCGATGCCAATTCGACAGTGGATACAAAACTTTGAGGAAAATGCAGAGGCTTACCAACTGAATGAAAAACAAAAGTATGTCAATGCACGCAATAAGATGATCGGTACAGCTAAACTATTTCTAGAAACTATCACAGTTGCCAATTATAATGATTTGTGTATGGTATTAATGGATGAATTTGACCAAAAGCTGAGCAGTGCAGAAGTACATAAGCAGTTAAGAAATCGCAGAAAGTTACAGGCAGAAAATTCTCACGATTATGTTTTGCAGATGCGTAAGATCGCGGCAATGGGAAATATCGAAGACGAATCCATTATAAGTTACATCGCTGATGGGTTAGAGGTGCGAGATGATCTAAAATTTCCGTTGTATAGCTCAACGTCGTTCAAGGATTTCAGGAAAAACTACGATTTGATAGAAGCAATGATGAAAAACAATCAAAACAAACGTCGCCAGCTGATATATACAAAGCCAGTTTCACAAGGTGAATCGAACTATAAGAGCAAACAGATGCACTGTTTTAACTGTGGGTCAACAGAACATAAAAAAGCGGAATGCCAGGCTGAGACTAAGTGCTTTAAGTGTAGCGGAACTGGGCATATAGCCAAAGAATGTCACGTGAAGAAGCAACAAATAAATGTGATTCAGAAGACTAAAGATGACAATCGCAAGAAGGAATTGTTAATTGATGGATCAAGAGTAAAGTGTTTGGTCGATACTGGAGCAGATGTGTCTATTATGAGGGAGGATAAATTCAACGAACTGTTTAAAAACCGCCCACTGCAGAATTGTTTTATAAAGCTGTTTGGACTTGGTAATGTCGCTACGGAGGTATTGGGTGAAGTTGCTGTCAAGGTCGAAGTAGATGGATCATGCGTGGATCATACATTTTTAGTTGTGTCCAAATCTAAGCTGCAACCAGATGTTTTAATTGGATATGATTTTCTACAGAAGTTTACCGTGATGTTTAACCAGAATGGATATACCTTTATGCAAACAAAAGAAGAAAATGAAGCGGATGAAGAGAAAAATGACAATATTCTTAATGTGGTGACTTCCTTAAGCGAGATAGATGTGGAACCGAAATACGCTGATACAGTTGCTAAACTAATTAATGACTACAAACCATTAGATGACCCTATAAGCTGTCCCATAAAGATGGGTATTGTGCCAAATGATGTTGATATTGAGTTTAGAGAGAGTCCTAGCCGTATGTCGGTAAGTGAACAAAAAGTAGTACAAAATCAAGTAGACGATTGGCTTAAGCAAGAAATTGTTCGACAATCAAATTCGAACGTGGCTAGCAGAGTGGTGCTTGCAAAGAAAAAGGATGGATCTTACAGACTATGCATAGATTATCGCAAGCTCAACAGACTCGTATTAAAAGACAGATTTCCAGTGCCTATAGTTGAAGAAGTTCTAGAAAAAATGCAGCAAGCCAAATATTTCACAGTCATGGATCTCAAGAACGGATTTTTTCATGTTGATATCGAGGAACAAAGTCGCAAGTACACAGCATTTGTCACTAAACAAGGGCTTTTTGAATTCAACAAAGCTCCGTTTGGATTTTGCAATTCACCAGCAGTATTTGTTAGATTCATTAACTATATATTCCTAAAGCTGATAAACCAGGGAATAATGGAGATTTACGTTGATGATATTGTTGTGTTTGGAGTTACATCAGAGAAATGTCTGGATAATGTCAAGATCGTTTTGGAACAGTCTCGTCAGTATGGATTGCAAATTAATTGGTCAAAATGTCAATTTCTCAAGAGGAAGATAAATTTTCTAGGCCACGAAGTTGAAAATGGATTAGTATATCCCGGCAAAGAAAAAGTAAAAGCAGTCAAAAAATTTCAGTTGCCAAAAAATATACGAGGTGTGCAAGCTTTTCTGGGATTAACCGGCTATTACAGAAAATTTATACGAAATTATGCTTTAATAGCAAAACCTTTAACTGAGTTGTTAGAAAAAGATGCCGAATTTAAAATAGATGGTCCTCAAGTACAAGCGATTGAAAAACTAAAAGATTTACTGATGAAAGAACCAGTTTTAAAAATATTTAATCATATGGCAAAGACGCAGTTGCACGTAGACGCATCAAAAGATGGCTTTGGTGGTACTCTCCTACAGCAGCATGATGATAAGTGGGATCCAGTATTTTATTGGAGCAAAAAAACAAGTCCACAGGAGGAAAAGTTACATAGTTATTTTCTGGAGGTAAAAGCGGCATACTTGGCAACGAAGAAATTGAGACACTATGGGAATCGAGTTTGTCCTGGTAACGGACTGTGCAGCTTTTAAAATGACAGCAGTCAAGAAGGATATGCCGAGAGAAGTCGTACAATGGTTGATGCATTTAGAAGATTTCGCCTTACGTAGATGGTCTAAGTCGTTTTCCAGTGATGATTATCTCTTCAGAAGTACATGCACAAATCCTAAGGGCACAAAAGAATGATGAAAAGTTGACAACAATATTTGAAATATTGCAACACAAACCATATGCAGATTTTAAAATTAAAAACAATTTGATTTATGAGCAAGTTGACGGTTTGGATTTGTTGGCAGTCCCGAGAAATATGGAAAAGGAGATAATCAGAACAGCGCACAATTTTGGACATATGGGTACCCAAAAAACGAAGCATGCTATTCAACAGGAGTATTATATTCCACATTTGGATAAAAAAGTTGGACAATTTATAGCAAACTGCATACAGTGCATTACACATAATCGAAAGTTGGGCAAACAAGAAGACTTTTTGCATTGCATTGATAAGGGAGACATACCATTAGCTACACTACATGTTGATCATTTAGGATCACTTGATCCAACGTCGAAGAACTACAAGTACATATTCGCAGTCGTAGATGGGTTTTCCAAATACACATGGATTTATCCAACAAAATCAACAGATGCATCGGAGGTTGACAAGCATTTAAGTTCTTGGGTCACAATATTCGGAAACCCGCAACGAATTATAAGCGATAGAAGCGCAGCATTTATTTCAAAACAGTTTAAGCAATTTTGCTCAAGTCGGAAGATTGATCACGTGGAAACAACTACAGGAGTCGCAAGAGGAAATGGGCAGATAGAAAGAGTAAACAGAGTTATACTTTCTGTTCTTGCCAAGATGTCAGCAGCAGAACCGCACAAATGGTACAAATATACGTCGGAAGTGCAGCGGTGTATAAATTCAAATATTCATTCATCAACAAAGTTCACACCATTTGAAGTCATGTTCGGTGTAAAAATGAGAAAAGAAGCAGATCCGGAATTACAAAAAATCTTGGAAGACGAACTAACGAGTGAGCTGCAAAATGATCGCAACCAAATCCGAGAAGAGGCAAGAAAGCAAATTTTGGATGCACAAGCGAAGTATAAGCGGAATTATGACAGAAAGCGAAAAGGGCAACATGGTTATCAACCGAACGATTTAGTCGCTATTAAGGTCACACAATTTATTACGGGAAAGAAGCTCGCAAACAAGTTTTTGGGTCCTTACGAAGTTACCAAAGTAAAAAGAAATGGTAGGTATGAAGTTAAAAAGTCTACTGAATTTCAGGGTCCCAACGTAACGTCGACTAGCGAGGACAACATGAAGCTTTGGAGCTATATGGGAAATACTGACGAAAGTGAATCGGAGGAATCACCTGAGGCAGGTGATGTGCAGGATGACCGAATGTAGTGTCATAAGGGCAGCTAGGATCAGCTATGTGGCAGCCTAAAAGCAGATGTTAGCAGTGTGGCAGCATGATAGATAGAAGCAGAGTCGAGAACGAGAAGCCAACTGAAGTGGATAAGAAGTACAATAAGTTGTCGCTAAAAGTTGTTAAAAGCCAAGACGTGAATTAAGTTGCTAAAAGTTGCCACTAAAGTTGTTAAAGTCGATCAAGTTGCTTATTTTATGTTAAACACTTTTAATTTCAATACAATACTCTGTTCATTCTTATTTAAATAAACACACAATCATTGTTCATATACAATAATTGTTACATATATTGCAAATATAAAGCACTTGAATAATTTTGAACGAAAGGGAATACGGTTCCAGTTCCGTAACCTGTTGAGTATCCGTTTGTTATTAAACATGGGCCTCGGGCTCATCCTGGCAACAGGAACGACCATAAAGAAGCCGTCGAGAGGTATCGGAAGAGTTTTCTTTTCTGTTTTATAGCCGTATTACCATGGAAGTCTTTCGCAGAGAGTTTTGGTAGATGGGCTAGAAGAGCATGACATATACTGTTGTGTCGATATTTTCTCCTCGGACCTTGAAAATTTATGGTGGGGATACGCAAACTTCTCAACAGGCCGTACCAATATCCGCAGCTGGTCTCCAAGGTGAAGAGATCCGTAACTTCGGGATAAGGATTGGCTCTGAAGATTGAGATAGTCGGGCTTGATTGGGAAACAATAACATGGTTTATGTGCTCGTTCTGGGTAAATAGAGTTTCTATCATTTATGATAGTTATTTGTTCCCCGGATAGTTTAGTTACGTAGCCAATTGTGGAACTTTCTTGCTAAAATTTTTAAGAATACTAATTAATTTTAATTAGTTCTTTTAAATTAGAACGATTATCAATTAACAATCAATTCAGAACTGGCACGGGCTTGGGGAATCCGACTGTCTAATAAAAATAAAGCATTGTGATGGCCCTAGCGGGTGTTGACACAATGTGATTTCTGCCCAGTGCTCTGAATGTCAAAGTGAAGAAATTCAAGTAAGCGCGGGTCAACGGCGGGAGTAACTATGACTCTCTTAAGGAGAACGTGGTCTCTGATAACGCAGAAGGGGTGCAACACCGTAATTCGTCAGTCGTTGTCAGATTTATAATATGGTCCTTGGGGTCACCCACGCCTTGGATGGCCAGTATTGGTTTCCATTGAGCTTGGTCCTGACAAGTTCATGGTTTTATTTGCTTGCTACCTTGGCACAACATCCGAAGAAGGTACAAACATCGTGGGAGAATGAGGAGGGTTTTAGTACGTAGGCGCTGTAGAATATTTTTTTCTGTGGATGGTTTAGGTTTACCTAGTATCTTTTGAAGATTTCCCTACCTTAGCGATCAAAAAAAAAAAAAAAAAGTAGAAGGATTCGGCCTTGCCGAAGTTCGTATACCCTTGCAATCTGTTATTTATCAATTACATATTTACAATTACATTAGAAAGCATATAAAAGAAGTCAAATCTTCATTAAATGTTCGTGGCTTAAGAAAACAATGTAATTCGACAAAAAAAAAAAATTTTATGTGATTGTTCCTATGGGAGCTATAGCATATAGTCAACCGATTTAACTGAAACTTAGCACAGCCATTTCTATATATACTTAACTTCCAAATACCAAATTTCGTAACAATCGTTTTAAAAACACCCAAGTTATTGCTCTAAAACAATATTCTTAACCGATGGTTCCTATGGGAGCTATAAGATATAGTCAACCGATTCTAATGAAACTTGGTGGATATAGTAGAAAGTATACCAAACTCATTAACAACAAATTTTGTAATATTTGATTGAAAAACAACAAAGTTATGGAGGTTTAACTCTATTCTCGACCGATCGTTCCTATGGGAGCTATATGATATAGTCATCCGATCGGGATAATTCCGAGATATATAATGCCTGAAGAAAAAAGAAACCTAGGTGCAAAATTTCAGCTCTGTAGCTTTAAGGGTTTCGTAGGACAGACGGACAGACGGACTTGGCTATATCAACTCAGCTCGTCGTGCTGATCAATAATATATATACTTTATATAGTCGGAGATGCTTCCTTCTATGCGTTGCAAACTTCTGACCAAAATTAATATACCCTTTTTGCAAGGGTATAAAAAAAAAAAAAAATAGCCAAATGCCTCGTCATCTAATTAGTGCATGAATGGATTAATGAGATTCCTACTGTCCCTATCTACTATCTAGCGAAACCACAGCCAAGGGAACGGGCTTGGAATAATTAGCGGGGAAAGAAGACCCTTTTGAGCTTGACTCTAATCTGGCAGTGTATGGAGACATAAGAGGTGTAGAATAGGTGGGAGATATTTTTCCTTGTGTTTAATATCGTCAATGAAATACCACTACTCTTATTGTTTCCTTACTTACTTGATTAAATGGAACGTGTATCATTTTCTAGCCATCGCAAACAAATTCTTTAATGAGAGAATGCATTTATGTATTTTCAATTGGAAATTTTTGGTATAACTCCAATTACTCAGGTATGATCCAATTCAAGGACATTGCCAGGTAGGGAGTTTGACTGGGGCGGTACATCTCTCAAATAATAACGGAGGTGTCCCAAGGCCAGCTCAGTGCGGACAGAAACCACACATAGAGGGCAAATGCTGACTTTGATCTCGGTGTTCAGTACACACAGGGACAGCAAAAGCTCGGCCTATCGATCCTTTTGGTTTAAAGAGTTTTTAACAAGAGGTGTCAGAAAAGTTACCATAGGGATAACTGACTTGTGGCGGCCAAGCGTTCATAGCGACGTCGCTTTTTGATCCTTCGATGTCGGCGCTTCCTATCATTGCATTGGTGAAGCAAAATTCACCAAGCGTTGGATTGTTCACCCAAGCAAGGGAACGTGAGCTGGGTTTAGACCGTCGTGAGACAGGTTAGTTTTACCCTACTAATGACAAAACGTTGTTGCGACAGCATTCCTGCGTAGTAAGAGGGGAACCGCAGGTACGAACCAGTGGCACAATACTTGTTCGAGCGAACAGTGGTATGACGCTACGTCCGTTGGATTATGCCTGAACGCCTCTAAGGTCGTATCCGTGCTGGACTGCAATGATAAATATGGGGCAATTTGCATTGTATGGCTTCTAAACCATTAAAAGTTTATTTTATAAACGACAATGGATGTGATGCCAATGTTATTTGTGACATAGTAAATTGGGAGGATCTTCGATCACCTGATGCCGCGCTAGTTACTTATTAAAACATTATTTAATACAATGACAAAGCCTAGAATCAATTGTAAACGACTTTTGTAACAGGCAAGGTGTTGTAAGTGGTTGAGCAGCTGCCATACTGCGATCCACTGAAGCTTATCCTTTGCTTGATGATTCGAATATAATTATAATAATGGTTTTCCCATTATTATATTATATTAAAATGGTATGCAGAAAAGAATTTTGCAACCAAAATGTGCCGCCGCCCAGGCACGGGTATCCAATTGACATGTCATATTTTTAGTGACGAATATAAAATGGACTTCTTGAAAATCCTAATATTGACCAAAATAATGATGTGATATGAGATAAATTATTTATTTATAATCATATTAATGAAATTATATATTGATTTAAAGTATATTAAAAATTATAAATATTTAACATGTTGTTAATATATCAGTCAGATAACACCGGCGCCCTAGTTCTAACCATATACAAATTATCGGCCAACAATCGAGTGTACATACATAACAACCACCTGTATAGCTTTCCCAGTTGCTTCATAGGGAAGTATACATATATGAGATTGCAAAAGCTGAAATTAAAAGGAATTGACGGAAAGGCCCCACACCAAGTAGTGATGCGCCTGCAAACAATATTACATTTATCAGATATAAATATAAGAAAACAAAGTATATACACTACTTTTTCATCAAATATATGTATATCCAATAATCCATATAGATATATAAAGACAATTCGATATCGCCGCCCGCTAGTTCTAACCATAAAAAATTGTCATATATAGCTTTCTCAGTAGCTTCATAGGGAAGTATACATATATGAGATTGCAAAAGCTGAAATTAAAAGGAATTGACGGAAAGGCACCACCAAGTAGTGAAGCCTGATAAACACTTTTTTATCAAATATATCTAAATCCCATAATCCATATGGATTTTTAAAGGCAATTTTGGATACCGCTTTAGTCCTCTAACCAATATTCGATTGTCGGCAAGCAATTGAGTGTACATGAGTGTGAGTAGCTCTCTCATATCATGCTTCAGTGGGAATTAAATTTTATGATTGCAAAAACTGAAATTAAAAGGAATTGACGGAAAATGGCACAATATTTTTGGGGATTTCAACAACACGGCGAAAATTTACTAAGTCCGAACATAAGTGTTTATGAAGTGATGTGATTGGTTAATTTACTAATAATGGACAAAACATAAATATATTAAACAAATTTCTTCGAGCATATAAAATAATATAAAAATAAATATTTATATATATAAATTATATGAAATAAATTAAAATATCTCAATTTTAAATAATTTAATATATTTATTAAATATTATACTAAAATAATACATATGAAAATTGAATATTAAATGAAAATTTCATATATTATTGAATTGAAAATTAAATGGAAATTTCATATATTATTGAAATGATTATTAAATGAAAATTTCATATATTATTAAATTGAATATTAAATGAAATCTTCATATATTATTGAATATTGATTGAAAATTTCATATATTATTGTTTTGAATATTATATTTCATATATTATTGAATATAACATGAAAATTTCATATATTATTGAATTGAATATTAAATGAAAATTTCATATATTATTGAATATTTAATGAAAATTTCATATATTATTGAATTGAATATTAAATGAAATTTTCATATATTATTGAATTGAAAATTAAATGGAAATTTCATATATTATTGAATTGAATATTAAATGAAAATTTCATATATTATTAAATTGAATATTAAATGAAAATTTCATATATTACTGAATATTGAATGAAAATTTCATATATTATTGTTTTGAATATTATATTTCATATATTATTGAATATTAAATGAAAATTTCATATATTATTGAATTGAATATTAAATGAAAATTTCATATAATATTAAATTGAATATTAAATGAAAATTTCATATATTATTGAATTGAATATTGAATGAAAATTTCATATATTATTGTTTTGAATATTAAATGAAAATTTCATATATTATTGAATATTAAATGGAAATTTCATATATTATTGAATTGAATATTAAATGAAAATTTCATATGTTATTGAATATTAAATGGAAATTTCATATATTATTAAATTGAATATTAAATGAAAATTTCATATACTATTGAATATTAAATGGAAATTTCATTTACTATTGAATTGAATATTAAATGGAAATTTCATATATTATTGAATTGAATATTAAATGAAAATTTCATTTACTATTGAATATTAAATGAAAATTTCATATACTAATGAATTGAATATTAAATGAAAATTTCATATATTATTGAATTGAATATTAAATGAAAATTTCATATATTATTGAATATTAAATAAAAATTTCATATATTATTGAATTGAATATTAAATGAAAATTTCATATATTACTGAATATTAAATGAAAATTTCAAATATTATTGAATATTAAATGAATATTTCATATACTATTGAATTGAATATTAAATGAAAATTTCATATATTATTGAATTGAATATTGAATGAAAATTTCATATATTATTGTTTTGAATATTGATTGAAAATTTCATATATTATTGAATATTAAATGGAAATTTCATATATTATTGAATTGAATATTAAATGAAAATTTCATATACTATTGAATATTAAATGAAAATTTCATATACTATTGAACGTGGTCTCTGATAACGCAGAAAGGGTGCAACACCGTAATTCGTCAGTCGTTGTCAGATTTATAATATGGTCCTTGGGGTCACCCACGCCTTGGATGGCCAGTATTGGTTTCCATTGAGCTTGGTCCTGACAAGTTCATGGTTTTATTTGCTTGCTACCTTGGCACAACATCCGAAGAAGGTACAAACATCGTGGGAGAATGAGGAGGGTTTTAGTACGTAGGCGCTGTAGAATATTTTTTTCTGCGGATGCAGCGAATCGTGCATGCTAGGTTTACCTAGTATCTTTTGAAGATTTCCCTACCTTAGCGATCAAAAAAAAAAAAAAAAAGTAGAAGGATTCGGCCTTGCCGAAGTTCGTATACCCTTGCAATCTGTTATTTATCAATTACATATTTACAATTACATTAGAAAGCATATAAAAGAAGTCAAATCTTCATTAAATGTTCGTGGCTTAAGAAAACAATGTAATTCGACAAAAAAAAAAAAATTTTATGTGATTGTTCCTATGGGAGCTATAGCATATAGTCAACCGATTTAACTGAAACTTAGCACAGCCATTTCTATATATACTTAACTTCCAAATACCAAATTTCGTAACAATCGTTTTAAAAACACCCAAGTTATTGCTCTAAAACAATATTCTTAACCGATGGTTCCTATGGGAGCTATAAGATATAGTCAACCGATTCTAATGAAACTTGGTGGATATAGTAGAAAGTATACCAAACTCATTAACAACAAATTTTGTAATATTTGATTGAAAAACAACAAAGTTATGGAGGTTTAACTCTATTCTCGACCGATCGTTCCTATGGGAGCTATATGATATAGTCATCCGATCGGGATAATTCCGAGATATATAATGCCTGAAGAAAAAAGAAACCTAGGTGCAAAATTTCAGCTCTGTAGCTTTAAGGGTTTCGTAGGACAGACGGACAGACGGACTTGGCTATATCAACTCAGCTCGTCGTGCTGATCAATAATATATATACTTTATATAGTCGGAGATGCTTCCTTCTATGCGTTGCAAACTTCTGACCAAAATTAATATACCCTTTTTGCAAGGGTATAAAAAAAAAAAAAAAAAGCCAAATGCCTCGTCATCTAATTAGTGCATGAATGGATTAATGAGATTCCTACTGTCCCTATCTACTATCTAGCGAAACCACAGCCAAGGGAACGGGCTTGGAATAATTAGCGGGGAAAGAAGACCCTTTTGAGCTTGACTCTAATCTGGCAGTGTATGGAGACATAAGAGGTGTAGAATAAGTGGGAGATATTTTTCCTTGTGTTTAATATCGTCAATGAAATACCACTACTCTTATTGTTTCCTTACTTACTTGATTAAATGGAACGTGTATCATTTTCTAGCCATCGCAAACAAATTCTTTAATGAGAGAATGCATTTATGTATTTTCAATTGGAAATTTTTGGTATAACTCCAATTACTCAGGTATGATCCAATTCAAGGACATTGCCAGGTAGGGAGTTTGACTGGGGCGGTACATCTCTCAAATAATAACGGAGGTGTCCCAAGGCCAGCTCAGTGCGGACAGAAACCACACATAGAGCAAAAGGGCAAATGCTGACTTGATCTCGGTGTTCAGTACACACAGGGACAGCAAAAGCTCAGCCTATCGATCCTTTTGGTTTAAAGAGTTTTTAACAAGAGGTGTCAGAAAAGTTACCATAGGGATAACTGACTTGTGGCGGCCAAGCGTTCATAGCGACGTCGCTTTTTGATCCTTCGATGTCGGCTCTTCCTATCATTGTTCACCCATGCAAGGGAACGTGAGCTGGGTTTAGACCGTCGTGAGACAGGTTAGTTTTTCCCTAATAATGACAAAACGTTGTTGCGACAGCATTCCTGCGTAGTAAGAGGGGAAACGCAGGTACGGACCAGTGGCACAATACTTGTTCGAGCGAACAGTGGTATGACGCTACGTCCGTTGGATTATGCCTGAACGCCTCTAAGGTCGTATCCGTGCTGGACTGCAATGATAAATATGGGGCAATTTGCATTGTATGGCTTCTAAACCATTAAAAGTTTATTTTATAAACGACAATGGATGTGATGCCAATGTTATTTGTGACATAGTAAATTGGGAGGATCTTCGATCACCTGATGCCGCGCTTATTAAAACATTATTTAATACAATGACAAAGCCTAGAATCAATTGTAAACGACTTTTGTAACAGGTAAGGTGTTGTAAGTGGTTGAGCAGCTGCCATACTGCGATCCACTGAAGCTTATCCTTTGCTTGATGATTCGAATATAATTATAATAATGGTTTTCCCATTATTATATTATATTAAAATGGTATGCAGAAAAGAATTTTGCAACCAAAATGTGCCGCCGCCCAGGCACGGGTATCCAATTGACATGTCATATTTTTAGTGACGAATATAAAATGGACTTCTTGAAAATCCTAATATTGACCAAAATAATGATGTGATATGAGATAAATTATTTATTTATAATCATATTAATGAAAATTATATATTGATTTAAAGTATATTAAAAATTATAAATATTTAACATGTTGTTAATATATCAGTCAGATAACACCGGCGCCCTAGTTCTAACCATATACAAATTATCGGCCAACAATCGAGTGTACATACATAACAACCACCTGTATAGCTTTCCCAGTTGCTTCATAGGGAAGTATACATATATGAGATTGCAAAAGCTGAAATTAAAAGGAATTGACGGAAAGGCCCCACACCAAGTAGTGATGCGCCTGCAAACAATATTACATTTATCAGATATAATCTAAGAAAACAAAGTATATACACTACTTTTTCATCAAATATATGTATATCCAATAATCCATATAGATATATAAAGACAATTCGATATCGCCGCCCGCTAGTTCTAACCATAAAAAATTGTCATATATAGCTTTCTCAGTAGCTTCATAGGGAAGTATACATATATGAGATTGCAAAAGCTGAAATTAAAAGGAATTGACGGAAAGGCACCACCAAGTAGTGAAGCCTGCAGATAATATTATATTTATCAGATATAAATATAAGAAAACAAAGTATAAACACTTTTTTATCAAATATATCTAAATCCCATAATCCATATGGATTTTTAAAGGCAATTTTGGATACCGCTTTAGTCCTCTAACCAATATTCAATTGTCGGCAAGCAATTGAGTGTACATGAGTGTGAGTAGCTCTCTCATATCATGCTTCAGTGGGAATTAAATTTTATGATTGCAAAAACTGAAATTAAAAGGAATTGACGGAAAATGGCACAATATTTTTGGGGATTTCAACAACACGGCGAAAATTTACTAAGTCCGAACATAAGTGTTTATGAAGTGATGTGATTGGTTAATTTACTAATAATGGACAAAATATAAATATATTAAACAAATTTCTTCGAGCATATAAAATAATATAAAAATAAATATTTATATATATAAATTATATGAAATAAATTAAAATATCTCAATATTAAATAATTTAATATATTTATTAAATATTACACTAAAATAATACATATGAAAATTGAATATTAAATGAAAATTTCATATATTATTGAATTGAAAATTAAATGGAAATTTCATATATTATTGAATTGATTATTAAATGAAAATTTCATATATTATTGAATTGAATATTAAATGAAATCTTCATATATTATTGAATATTGATTATGAAAATTTCATATATTTTATTGTTTTGAATATTATATTTCATATATTATTGAATATTACATGAAAATTTCATATATTATTGAATTGAATATTAAATGAAAATTTCATATATTATTGAATATTTGAAAATTTCATATATTATTAATAATATTAAATGAAATTTTCATATATTATTGAATTGAAAATTAAATGGAAATTTCATATATTATTGAATTGAATATTAAATGAAAATTTCATATATTATTAAATTGAATATTAAATGAAAATTTCATATATTACTGAATATTGAATGAAAATTTCATATATTATTGTTTTGAATATTATATTTCATATATTATTGAATATTAAATGAAAATTTCATATATTATTGAATTGAATATTAAATGAAAATTTCATATAATATTAAATTGAATATTAAATGAAAATTTCATATATTATTGAATTGAATATTGAATGAAAATTTCATATATTATTGTTTTGAATATTAAATGAAAATTTCATATATTATTGAATATTAAATGGAAATTTCATATATTATTGAATTGAATATTAAATGAAAATTTCATATGTTATTGAATATTAAATGGAAATTTCATATATTATTAAATTGAATATTAAATGAAAATTTCATATACTATTGAATATTAAATGGAAATTTCATTTACTATTGAATTGAATATTAAATGGAAATTTCATATATTATTGAATTGAATATTAAATGAAAATTTCATTTACTATTGAATATTAAATGAAAATTTCATATACTAATGAATTGAATATTAAATGAAAATTTCATATATTATTGAATTGAATATTAAATGAAAATTTCATATATTATTGAATATTAAATAAAAATTTCATATATTATTGAATTGAATATTAAATGAAAATTTCATATATTACTGAATATTAAATGAAAATTTCAAATATTATTGAATATTAAATGAATATTTCATATACTATTGAATTGAATATTAAATGAAAATTTCATATATTATTGAATTGAATATTGAATGAAAATTTCATATATTATTGTTTTGAATATTGATTGAAAATTTCATATATTATTGAATATTAAATGGAAATTTCATATATTATTGAATTGAATATTAAATGAAAATTTCATATACTATTGAATATTAAATGAAAATTTCATATACTATTGAATATTAAATGAAAATTTCATATATTATTGAATTGAATATTGAAAGAAAATTTCATATGTTATTGAATATTAAATGGAAATTTCATATATTATTGAATTGAATATTAAATATAAATTTCATATACTATTGAATATTAAATGGAAATTTCATATATTATTGAATTGAATATTAAATGAAAATTTCATATACTATTGAATATTAAATGAAAATTTCATATAATATTGAATTAAATATTAAATGAAAATTTCATATATTATTGAATTGAATATTAAAAGAAAATTTCATATACTATTGAATTGAATATTAAATGAAAATTTCATATATTATTGAATTGAATATTAAAAGAAAATTTCATATACTATTGAATATTAAATGAAAATTTCATATATTATTGAATTGAATATTGAATGAAAATTTCATATGTTATTGAATAATAAATGGAAATTTCATATATTATTGAATGAATATTAAATATAAATTTCATATACTATTAAATATTAAATGGAAATTTCATATATTATTGAATTGAATATTGAATGAAAATTTCATATGTTATTGAATATTAAATGGAAATTTCATATATTATTGAATTGAATATTAAATATAAATTTCATATACTATTGAATATTAAATGAAAATTTCATATATTATTGAATTGAATATTAAATGAAAATTTCATATATTAATGAATTGAATATTAAAAGAAAATTTCATATACCATTGAATTGAATATTAAATGAAAATTTCATATACTATTGAATATTAAATGGAAATTTCATATATTATTGAATATTAAATGGAAATTTCATATATTATTGAATATTAAATGGAAATTTCATATATTATTGAATTGAATATTAAATGAAAATTTCATATACTATTGAATATTAAATGAAAATTTCATATATTATTGAATTGAATATTGAATGAAAATTTCATATACTATTAAATAGAATATTAAATGGAAATTTCATATATTATTGAATTGAATATTAAATATAAATTTCATATACTATTGAATATTAAATGAAAATTTCATATACTATTGAATTGAATATTAAATGAAAATTTCATATACTATTGAATATTAAATGGAAATTTCATATATTATTGAATTGAATATTAAATGAAAATTTCATATACTATTGAATATTAAATGGAAATTTCATATATTATTGAATTGAATATTAATTGAAAATTTCATATACTATTGAATATTAAATGAAAATTTCATATACTATTGAATATTAAATAAAAATTTCATATATTATTGAATTGAATATTAAATGGAAATTTCATTTATTATTGAATTGAATATTAAATGAAAATTTCATATACTATTGAATATTAAATGAAAATTTCATATACTATTGAATATTAAATGAAAATTTCATATATTATTGAATATTGAATGAAAATTTCATATATTATTGTTTTGAATATTATATTTCATATATTATTGAATATTAAATGAAAATTTCATATATTATTGAATTGAATATTAAATGAAAATTTCATATATTATTGAATATTAAATGAAAATTTCAAATATTATTGAATATTAAATGAATATTTCATATACTATTGAATTGAATATTAAATGAAAATTTCATATATTATTGAATTGAATATTGAATGAAAATTTCATATAATATTAAATTGAATATTGAATGAAAATTTCATATATTATTAAATTGAATATTAAATGAAAATTTCATATATTACTGAATATTGAATGAAAATTTCATATATTATTGTTTTGAATATTATATTTCATATATTATTGAATATTAAATGAAAATTTCATATATTATTGAATTGAATATTAAATGAAAATTTCATATAATATTAAATTGAATATTAAATGAAAATTTCATATATTATTGAATTGAATATTGAATGAAAATTTCATATATTACTGAATTAATATTGAATGAAAATTTCATATATTATTGTTTTGAATATTATATTTCATATATTATTGAATATTAAATGAAAATTTCATATATTATTGAATTGAATATTAAATGAAAATTTCATATAATATTAAATTGAATATTAAATGAAAATTTCATATATTATTGAATTGAATATTGAATGAAAATTTCATATATTATTGTTTTGAATATTAAATGAAAATTTCATATATTATTGAATATTAAATTTCATATATTATTGAATATTAAATGAAAATTTCATATATTATTGAATTGAATATTAAATGAAAATTTCATATAATATTAAATTGAATATTAAATGAAAATTTCATATAATATTAAATTGAATATTGAATGAAAATTTCATATATTATTAAATTGAATATTAAATGAAAATTTCATATATTACTGAATAAATTGAATGAAAATTTCATATATTATTGTTTTGAATATTATATTTCATATATTATTGAATATTAAATGAAAATTTCATATATTATTGAATTGAATATTAAATGAAAATTTCATATAATGTTAAATTGAATATTAAATGAAAATTTCATATATTATTGAATTGAATATTGAATGAAAATTTCATATATTATTGTTTTGAATATTAAATGAAAATTTCATATATTATTGAATATTAAATGGAAATTTCATATACTATTGAATTGAATATTAAATGAAAATTTCATATGCTATTGAATATTAAATGAAAATTTCATATATTATTGAATTGAATATTAAATGAAAATTTCATATGTTATTGAATATTAAATGGAAATTTCATATATTATTAAATTGAATATTAAATGAAAATTTCATATACTATTGAATATTAAATGGAAATTTCATATACTATTGAATTGAATATTAAATGGAAATTTCATATATTATTGAATTGAATATTAAATGAAAATTTCATTTACTATTAGAATATTAAATGAAAATTTCATATACTAATGAATTGAATATTAAATGAAAATTTCATATATTATTGAATTGAATATTAAATGAAAATTTCATATACTATTGAATATTAAATGAAAATTTCATATATTATTGAATTGAATATTAAATGAAAATTTCATATATTATTGAATATTAAATGAAAATTTCAAATATTATTGAATATTAAATGAATATTTCATATACTATTGAATTGAATATTAAATGAAAATTTCATATATTATTGAATTGAATATTGAATGAAAATTTCATATATTATTGTTTTGAATATTGATTGAAAATTTCATATATTATTGAATATTAAATGGAAATTTCATATATTATTGAATTGAATATTAAATGAAAATTTCATATACTATTGAATATTAAATGAAAATTTCATATACTATTGAATATTAAATGAAAATTTCATATATTATTGAATTGAATATTGAAAGAAAATTTCATATGTTATTGAATATTAAATGGAAATTTCATATATTATTGAATTGAATATTAAATGTAAATTTCATATACTATTGAATATTAAATGGAAATTTCATATATTATTGAATTGAATATTAAATGAAAATTTCATATACTATTGAATATTAAATGAAAATTTCATATAATATTGAATTGAATATTAAATGAAAATTTCATATATTATTGAATTGAATATTAAAAGAAAATTTCATATACTATTGAATTGAATATTAAATGAAAATTTCATATATTATTGAATTGAATATTAAAAGAAAATTTCATATACTATTGAATATTAAATGAAAATTTCATATATTATTGAATTGAATATTGAATGAAAATTTCATATGTTATTGAATATTAAATGGAAATTTCATATATTATTGAATGAATATTAAATATAAATTTCATATACTATTAAATATTAAATGGAAATTTCATATATTATTGAATTGAATATTGAATGAAAATTTCATATGTTATTGAATATTAAATGGAAATTTCATATATTATTGAATTGAATATTAAATATAAATTTCATATACGATTGAATATTAAATGAAAATTTCATATATTATTGAATTGAATATTAAATGAAAATTTCATATATTAATGAATTGAATATTAAAGGAAAATTTCATATACCATTGAATTGAATATTAAATGAAAATTTCATATACTATTGAATATTAAATGGAAATTTCATATATTATTGAATATTAAATGGAAATTTCATATATTATTGAATTGAATATTAAATGAAAATTTCATATACTATTGAATATTAAATGAAAATTTCATATATTATTGAATTGAATATTGAATGAAAATTTCATATACTATTAAATAGAATATTAAATGGAAATTTCATATATTATTGAATTGAATATTAAATATAAATTTCATATACTATTGAATATTAAATGAAAATTTCATATACTATTGAATTGAATATTAAATGAAAATTTCATATACTATTGAATATTAAATGGAAATTTCATATATTATTGAATTGAATATTAAATGAAAATTTCATATACCATTGAATATTAAATGGAAATTTCATATATTATTGAATTGAATATTAATTGAAAATTTCATATACTATTGAATATTAAATGAAAATTTCATATACTATTGAATATTAAATGAAAATTTCATATACTATTGAATATTAAATAAAAATTTCATATATTATTGAATTGAATATTAAATGGAAATTTCATATATTATTGAATTGAATATTAAATGAAAATTTCATATACTATTGAATATTAAATGAAAATTTCATATATATTCTATTGAATATTAAATGAAAATTTCATATATTATTGAATTGAATATTGAATGAAAATTTCATATGTTATTGAATATTAAATGGAAATTTCATATATTATTGAATTGAATATTAAATGAAAATTTCATATATTATTGAATTGAATATTGAATGAAAATTTCATATGTTATTGAATATTAAATGGAAATTTCATATATTATTGAATTGAATATTAAATATAAATTTCATATACTATTGAATATTAAATGGAAATTTCATATATTATTGAATTGAATATTAAATGAAAATTTCATATACTATTGAATATTAAATGAAAATTTCATATAATATTGAATTGAATATTAAATGAAAATTTCATATATTATTGAATTGAATATTAAAAGAAAATTTCATATACTATTGAATTGAATATTAAATGAAAATTTCATATATTATTGAATTGAATATTAAAAGAAAATTTCATATACTATTGAATATTAAATGAAAATTTCATATATTATTGAATTGAATATTGAATGAAAATTTCATATGTTATTGAATATTAAATGGAAATTTCATATATTATTGAATGAATATTAAATATAAATTTCATATACTATTGAATATTAAATGGAAATTTCATATATTATTGAATTGAATATTAAATGAAAATTTCATATATTAATAAATTGAATATTAAAAGAAAATTTCATATGCCATTGAATTGAATATTAAATGAAAATTTCATATACTATTGAATATTAAATGGAAATTTCATATATTATTGAATATTAAATGGAAATTTCATATATTATTGAATTGAATATTAAATGAAAATTTCATATACTATTGAATATTAAATGAAAATTTCATATATTATTGAATTGAATATTGAATGAAAATTTCATATACTATTAAATAGAATATTAAATGGAAATTTCATATATTATTGAATTGAATATTAAATGAAAATTTCATATACTATTGAATATTAAATGAAAATTTCATATACTATTGAATTGAATATTAAATGAAAATTTCATATACTATTGAATATTAAATGAAAATTTCATATATTATTGAATTGAATATTAAATGAAAATTTCATATACTATTGAATATTAAATGGAAATTTCATATATTATTGAATTGAATATTAAATGAAAATTTCATATACTATTGAATATTAAATGAAAATTTCATAGACTATTGAATATTAAATGAAAATTTCATATACTATTGAATATTAAATAAAAATTTCATATATTATTGAATTGAATATTAAATGAAAATTTCATATATTATTGAATTGAATATTAAATGAAAATTTCATATACTATTGAATATATTAAATGAAAATTTCATATACTATTGAATATTAAATGAAAATTTCAAATATTATTGAATATTAAATGAATATTTCATATACTATTGAATTGAATATTAAATGAAAATTTCATATATTATTGAATTGAATATTAAATGAAAATTTCATATATTATTGATTTGAATATTGAATGAAAATTTCATATATTATTGAATATTAAATGGAAATTTCATATATTATTGAATTGAATATTAAATGAAAATTTCATATACTATTGAATATTAAATGAAAATTTCATATATTATTGAATTGAATATTAAAAGAAAATTTCATATGTTATTGAATATTAAATGGAAATTTCATATATTATTGAATTGAATATTAAATATAAATTTCATATACTATTGAATATTAAATGGAAATTTCATATATTATTGAATTGAATATTAAATGAAAATTTCATATACTATTGAATATTAAATGAAAATTTCATATAATATTGAATTGAATATTAAATGAAAATTTCATATATTATTGAATTGAATATTAAAAGAAAATTTCATATACTATTGAATTGAATATTAAATGAAAATTTCATATATTATTGAATTGAATATTAAAAGAAAATTTCATATACTATTGAATATTAAATGAAAATTTCATATATTATTGAATTGAATATTGAATGAAAATTTCATATGTTATTGTTGAATATTAAATGGAAATTTCATATATTATTGAATGAATATTAAATGAAAATTTCATATACTATTGAATATAAAAATATTAAATGGAAATTTCATATATTATTGAATTGAATATTGAATGAAAATTTCATATGTTATTGAATATTAAATGGAAATTTCATATATTATTGAATTGAATATTAAATAAAAATTTCATATACTATTGAATATTAAATGAAAATTTCATATATTATTGAATTGAATATTAAATGAAAATTTCATATATTATTGAATTGAATATTAAATGAAAATTTCATATACTATTGAATTGAATATTAAATGAAAATTTCATATACTATTGAATGATTAAATGAAAATTTCATATATTATTGAATTGAATATTAAATGGAAATTTCATATATTATTGAATTGAATATTAAATGAAAATTTCATATACTATTGAATATTAAATGAAAATTTCATATATTATTGAATTGAATATTAAATGAAAATTTCATATATTATTAAATAGAATATTAAATGAAAATTTCATATATTATTGAATTGAATATTAAATGAAAATTTCATATATTATTGAATATTAAATGAAAATTTCATATATTATTGAATTGAATATTAAATGAAAATTTCATATACTATTGAATATTAAATGGAAATTTCATATATTATTGAATTGAATATTAAATGAAAATTTCATATACTATTGAATATTAAATGGAAATTTCATATATTATTGAATTGAATATTAAATGAAAATTTCATATACTATTGAATATTAAATGAAAATTTCATATACTATTGAATTGAATATTAAATGAAAATTTCATATACTATTGAATATTAAATAAATGAAAATTTCATATATTATTGAATTGAATATTAAATGGAAATTTCATATATTATTGAATTGAATATTAAATGAAAATTTCATATACTATTGAATATTAAATGAAAATTTCATATACTATTGAATATTAAATGAAAATTTCATATATTATTGAATTGAATATTGAATGAAAATTTCATATATTATTGAATAATATTAAATGGAAATTTCATATATTATTGAATTGAATATTAAATGAAAATTTCATATATTATTGAATTGAATATTAAATGAAAATTTCATATGTTATTGAATATTAAATGGAAATTTCATATATTATTGAATTGAATATTAAATGAAAATTTCATATACTATTGAATATTAAATGGAAATTTCATATATTATTGAATTGAATATTAAATGAAAATTTCATATACTATTGAATATTAAATGAAAATTTCATATATTATTGAATATTAAATGAAAATTTCATATATTATTGAATATTAAATGAAAATTTCATATATTATTGAATTGAATATTAAATGAAAATTTCATATATTATTGAATTGAATATTAAATGAAAATTTCATATATTATTGAATTGAATATTAAATGAAAATTTCATATATTATTGAATAATTTAAATGAAAATTTCATATATTATTGAATTGAATATTAAATGAAAATTTCATATATTATTGAATATTAAATGGAAATTTCATATATTATTGAATTGAATATTAAATGAAAATTTCATATATTATTGAATATTAAATGGAAATTTCATATATTATTGAATTGAATATTAAATGAAAATTTCATATATTATTGAATTGAATATTAAATGAAAATTTCATATATTATTGAATTGAATATAAAAGAAAATTTCATATACTATTGAATTGAATATTAAATGAAAATTTCATATATTATTGAATTGAATATTAAATGAAAATTTCATATATTATTGAATATTAAATGGAAATTTCATATATTATTGAATTGAATATTAAATGAAAATTTCATATACTATTGAATATTAAATGAAAATTTCATATATTATTGAATTGAATATTGAATATTAAATGAAAATTTCATATATTATTGAATATTAAATGGAAATTTCATATATTATTGAATTGAATATTAAATGAAAATTTCATATACTATTGAATATTAAATGAAAATTTCATATATTATTGAATTGAATATTAAATGAAAATTTCATATACTATTAAGAATATTAAATGGAAATTTCATATATTATTGAATTGAATATTAAATGAAAATTTCATATACTATTGAATATTAAATGAAAATTTCATATACTATTGAATTGAATATTAAATGAAAATTTCATATATTATTGAATATTAAATGGAAATTTCATATATTATTGAATTGAATATTAAATGAAAATTTCATATACTATTGAATATTAAATGAAAATTTCATATATTATTGAATTGAATATTAAATGAAAATTTCATATACTATTGAATATTAAATGAAAATTTCATATATTATTGAATTGAATATTAAATGAAAATTTCATATATTATTGAATTGAATATTAAATGAAAATTTCATATATTATTGATTGAATATTAAATGAAAATTTCATATATTATTGAATATTAAATGAAAATTTCATATATTATTGAATTGAATATTAAATGAAAATTTCATATATTATTGAATTGAATATTAAATGAAAATTTCATATATTATTGAATTGAATATTAAATGAAAATTTCATATATTATTGAATTGAATATTAAATGAAAATTTCATATACTATTGAATATTAAATGAAAATTTCATATATTATTGAATTGAATATTAAATGAAAATTTCATATATTATTGAATATTAAATGAAAATTTCATATATATATTGAATTGAATATTAAATGAAAATTTCATATATTATTGAATTGAATATTAAAAGAAAATTTCATATACTATTGAATTGAATATTAAATGAAAATTTCATATATTATTGAATTGAATATTAAATGAAAATTTCATATACTATTGAATATTAAATGAAAATTTCATATATTATTGAATTGAATATTAAATGAAAATTTCATATATTATTGAATATTAAATGGAAATTTCATATATTATTGAATTGAATATTAAATGAAAATTTCATATATTATTGAATATTAAATGAAAATTTCATATATTATTGAATTGAATATTAAATGAAAATTTCATATATTATTGAATATTAAATGAAAATTTCATATATTATTGAATTGAATATTAAATGAAAATTTCATATATTATTGAATATTAAATGGAAATTTCATATATTATTGAATTGAATATTAAATGAAAATTTCATATACTATTGAATATTAAATGAAAATTTCATATATTATTGAATTGAATATTAAATGAAAATTTCATATATTATTGAATTGAATATTAAATGAAAATTTCATATACTATTGAATTGAATATTAAATGAAAATTTCATATACTATTGAATATTAAATGAAAATTTCATATATTTAATTGAATATTAAATGAAAATTTCATATATTATTGAATTGAATATTAAATGAAAATTTCATATACTATTGAATATTAAATGAAAATTTCATATATTATTGAATTGAATATTAAATGAAAATTTCATATACTATTGAATTGAATATTAAATGAAAATTTCATATATTATTGAATTGAATATTAAATGAAAATTTCATATATATTATTGAATATTAAATGAAAATTTCATATATTATTGAATATTAAATGAAAATATATATTGAATATTAAATGAAAATTTCATATACTATTGAATTGAAATTAAATGAAAATTTCATATATTATTGAATTGAATATTAAATGAAAATTTCATATATTTAATTGAATATTAAATGGAAATTTCATATATTATTGAATTGAATATTAAATGAAAATTTCATATATTATTGAATTGAATATTAAATGAAAATTTCATATACTATTGAATTGAATATTAAATGAAAATTTCATATATTATTGAATTGAATATTAAATGAAAATTTCATATATTATTGAATTGAATATTAAATGAAAATTTCATATATTATTGAATATTAAATGAAAATTTCATATATTATTGAATTGAATATTAAATGAAAATTTCATATATTATTGAATTGAATATTAAATGAAAATTTCATATATTATTGAATTGAATATTAAATGAAAATTTCATATACTATTGAATTGAATATTAAATGAAAATTTCATATATTATTGAATTGAATATTAAATGAAAATTTCATATATTATTGAATATTATAAATGAAAATTTCATATATTATTGAATTGAATATTAAATGAAAATTTCATATATTATTGAATTGAATATTAAATGAAAATTTCATATATTATTGAATTGAATATTAAATGAAAATTTCATATATTATTGAATTGAATATTAAATGAAAATTTCATATATTATTGAATTGAATATTAAATGAAAATTTCATATATTATTGAATTGAATATTAAATGAAAATTTCATATATTATTGAATTTAATATTAAATGAAAATTTCATATATTATTGAATTGAATATTAAATGAAAATTTCATATATTATTGAATTGAATATTAAATGAAAATTTCATATACTATTGAATATTAAATGAAAATTTCATATATTATTGAATTGAATATTAAATGAAAATTTCATATATTATTGAATATTAAATGAAAATTTCATATATTATTGAATTGAATATTAAATGAAAATTTCATATATTATTGAATTGAATATTAAATGAAAATTTCATATATTATTGAATTGAATATTAAATGAAAATTTCATATATTATTGAATTGATATTAAATGAAAATTTCATATACTTATTGAATATTAAATGAAAATTTCATATATTATTGAATAATTAAATGAAAATTTCATATATTATTGAATTGAATATTAAATGAAAATTTCATATATTATTGAATTCAATATTAAATGAAAATTTCTTATATTAAATTGTTAGTTAAATGGTATTTTCCTTCATAACTGCGCGACTTATAGAAAACGTGGCACAAAACCTATATATGTTGTGTGATGTCGAGCGTTGGTATATTAAATGAAGTAAATGTACATATATCATATTCATATGATTTAAACATTTAATATCGGCAAAGTCTATTTATTTATATAAAATTATGAAGTCTTAAGGTATTTTTAAAAATACATACGAAAATTGTTACGTGAGTGGTACCCTCGGTCATAAATGGTCGATTTATAGAAAACGTGGCACAAAACCTACTCATAATGGACAGTTGATGTTCATTACTTGTTATAGTAAATTATTATATTATAACAATTACCCTATATATGATTAGTGTGTCGCAATTATAACTTGGCGGCGGCATTACTTATCTATTTTAGATAATGAGGGAACTTGCCAAGCTCTATGTATTTAATTTATATTACATATTAATTGGTTCCGGATTTATCGTTAACGCTTATCCCCAGAATTTGTAAATAAAAGTTTCACTGGATTTATTTTATTTTCAATGGCTTCCCTGTTTGCGAATTCTGTAAATACCTTATAAATGCAAGTTATTATTTCTTTTTCAGCATACATTCTTTGTTATGTAAAAATAAAAAAAAAAAAAAAAACCAACCTATTAAAGTTCGTTGATGACTTTTTGCTTAATATATAATTAACAATACATTTGTTATATTAATAATAAACTAAAGTAAATTATGAATTTACTATCGAAATACAATTATTTATTTCAAATATATATATTGAATAAATTAAATAAATGGAAATGTGATTATATATTATGTAGGTGAAAAAATAAAAATATTCTTGAACGAAATTTATAATTATATATTAAATTTAATGAATAAATATGTCAATGAACGAAAATGTGTGCAATTAAATTATTGCCATATTCGTCGAAAATAAATGGAAACTAATTTATATATATATATTATTGTTTTATTCAGAAAATATATTAAATTGTCAAGTATCATTTAAAATCAAATCAAATCTAATATGTCTGTTTGATATATATATCAACAGTACATATAATATATAAATAACATTATTCTGGTTGATCCTGCCAGTAGTTATATGCTTGTCTCAAAGATTAAGCCATGCATGTCTAAGTACACACGAATTAAAAGTGAAACCGCAAAAGGCTCATTATATCAGTTATGGTTCCTTAGATCGTTAACAGTTACTTGGATAACTGTGGTAATTCTAGAGCTAATACATGCAATTAAAACACGGATCTTTTGGGACGTGTGCTTTTATTAGGCTAAAACCAAGCGATCATTTGATCGTTATATTGGTTGAACTCTAGATAACATGCAGATCGTATGGTCTTGTACCGACGACAGATCTTTCAAATGTCTGCCCTATCAACTTTTGATGGTAGTATCTAGGACTACCATGGTTGCAACGGGTAACGGGGAATCAGGGTTCGATTCCGGAGAGGGAGCCTGAGAAACGGCTACCACATCTAAGGAAGGCAGCAGGCGCGTAAATTACCCACTCCCAGCTCGGGGAGGTAGTGACGAAAAATAACAATACAGGACTCATATCCGAGGCCCTGTAATTGGAATGAGTACACTTTAAATCCTTTAACAAGGACCAATTGGAGGGCAAGTCTGGTGCCAGCAGCCGCGGTAATTCCAGCTCCAATAGCGTATATTAAAGTTGTTGCGGTTAAAACGTTCGTAGTTGAACTTGTGCTTCATACGGGTAGTACAACTTACAATTGTAGTTAGTACTATACCTTTATGTATGTAAGCGTATTATCGGTGGAGTTCTTATATATAATTAAGTACTTGTATTTTTTTATATATTCCTCCTATTTAAAAACCTGCATTAGTGCTCTTCATCGAGTGTTATTGTGGGCCGGTACAATTACTTTGAACAAATTAGAGTGCTTAAAGCAGGCTTCAAATGCCTGAATATTCTGTGCATGGGATAATGAAATAAGACCTCTGTTCTGCTTTCATTGGTTTTCAGATCAAGAGGTAATGATTAATAGAAGCAGTTTGGGGGCATTAGTATTACGACGCGAGAGGTGAAATTCTTGGACCGTCGTAAGACTAACTTAAGCGAAAGCATTTGCCAAAGATGTTTTCATTAATAAAGAACGAAAGTTAGAGGTTCGAAGGCGATCAGATACCGCCTAGTTCTAACCATAAACGATGCCAGCTAGCAATTGGGTGTAGCTACTTTTATGGCTCTCTCAGTCGCTTCCCGGGAAACCAAAGCTTTTGGGCTCCGGGGGAAGTATGGTTGCAAAGCTGAAACTTAAAGGAATTGACGGAAGGGCACCACCAGGAGTGGAGCCTGCGGCTTAATTTGACTCAACACGGGAAAACTTACCAGGTCCGAACATAAGTGTGTAAGACAGATTGATAGCTCTTTCTCGAATCTATGGGTGGTGGTGCATGGCCGTTCTTAGTTCGTGGAGTGATTTGTCTGGTTAATTCCGATAACGAACGAGACTCAAATATATTAAATAGATATCTTCAGGATTATGGTGTTGAAGCTTATATTGCCTTCATTCATGGTGGCAGTAAAATGTTTATTGTGTTTGAATGTGTTTATATAAGTGGAGCCGTACCTGTTGGTTTGTCCCATTATAAGGACACTAGCTTATATTGCCTTCATTCATGGTGGCAGTAAAATGTTTATTGTGTTTGAATGTGTTTATATAAGTGGAGCCGTACCTGTTGGTTTGTCCCATTATAAGGACACTAGCTTCTTAAATGGACAAATTGCGTCTAGCAATAATGAGATTGAGCAATAACAGGTCTGTGATGCCCTTAGATGTCCTGGGCTGCACGCGCGCTACAATGAAAGTATCAACGTGTATTTCCTAGACCGAGAGGTCCGGGTAAACCGCTGAACCACTTTCATGCTTGGGATTGTGAACTGAAACTGTTCACATGAACTTGGAATTCCTAGTAAGTGTGAGTCATTAACTCGCATTGATTACGTCCCTGCCCTTTGTGCACACCGCCCGTCGCTACTACCGATTGAATTATTTAGTAAGGTCTCCGGACGTGATCACTGTGACGCCTTGTGTGTTACGGTTGTTTCGCAAAAGTTGACCGAACTTGATTATTTAGAGGAAGTAAAAGTCGTAACAAGGTTTCCGTAGGTGAACCTGCGGAAGGATCATTATTGTATGTTCCAACCGTTATTAAATATATATATAACACCAAATTTAAAAATACGAAAAATAATATTGTTATATTCAATATAAATAAAAACTTAAATATGCAAAATTAAAACATTATTATTTTTCGGCGTGTATATGTACCACAATGTACACACGTTGCGTATTGTATTGCTTATTATTGGTTTATTTGCATACAATGGTTAAAGCAACAACCCAAGAATAAAATGTTGTACCTGGTTTATAAAGGTTAATGTTTTACATATGTCGATCGTATACAATAATGCAAAAATTTAATATATATTATTCAACAACACCAGTATGCAATCAATTATGTAAAACTAAGACATTTCGCAGCATTATATTGGGATAAAGAATTTATTGAAGGAATTGATATATGCCAGTAAAATGGTGTATTTTTAATTTCTTTCAATAAAAATTTTAATGACGTAATGAAATAAAAACTAAATATATTCACTCTAAGCGGTGGATCACTCGGCTCATGGGTCGATGAAGAACGCAGCAAACTGTGCGTCATCGTGTGAACTGCAGGACACATGAACATCGACATTTTGAACGCATATCGCAGTCCATGCTGTTATGGTACTTTAATTTATTTTAGAGTGCTGCTTGGACTACATATGGTTGAGGGTTGTAAGACTATGCTCAATAAGTTGTTTTAATATTTTACATTATATATATATAATAAAATTTTTTTTTTATTAAACACATGGTATATTATTGGAAATTTTTATATTTAATATAATAAATTTTCATAATATTAATTATAAATGAAACACATTATCTCTCAAGTATGAGAAAAACGAAGATGTATATTAATTTCATTTTCAATTCTTATAATACTGAGGAATGTCTAGCATAAAAAAAAAATGTTCTTTTTTATACCCTGTACCCATAGGGTAAAAGGGGATATTAAAGTCGCTAAAATGTATGTAACAGGCAGAAGGAAGCGTTTCCGACCCCATAAAGTATATATATTCTTGATCAGCATCAACAGCCGAGTCGATTGAGACATGTCCGTCTGTCCGTCTGTCCGTATGAGCCACGCGATCTCAGAGACTATAAGAGCTAGAGCTACCAAATTTGGTGTGAGCATCCGTCTAATGTCAAAGCAGGTCAAGTTTGTTTCAAATTTTAGCCACGCCCACTTCCGCCCCCGCAATTTAAAAAAGAGACGATAAACTAGGGCTGCTTTTAAGATATCGTATTCTTACTTGGTAAACCTAATTATATACCCAAACTGGACCAACTGACCAAATTTTGTTGAAATCGGACAATAAACATCGAAGATATGCCTATATCCGTTTTGTACTAAAATGCCAAGGCGGCATTGGCAGATAAGAAAGAGCGAGATAGTATGTGCTCGCTGCTGCTGCATGTAAAAGGGAACTTTGTTTTGAATTGATTGCGATTTTGAGGTTGTTCGATCATTTGTCTAGTGACTACGCAGCTCAAGAGAGTTTAAAATTTTTGCCACGCCCACTTCCGCCCCCGCAATTCAGAAAAAACTAATTATTAGAGCAGTTTTTGAGGAATCACATTCTTATTTGGCACACCTAATATTATGGCCAAAGTGCATAATCTGACTAAATTTAGTCGAAATCGGGCAATAAATATTGGAGATATACGTTGATGCGTTTTGTACTGAAGCGCTTAGGGCGACATTGGCTGGCAAGAGTGAGCGAGATAGCATGCGTGCTCTGTTGCGGCATGTTAAAGAAAATTATTTATGAAATTAATTGCTATTTCGTGGATGTTTGACTTCATTTAATATAATAACTAGTTGGTACAGGGTATACACAATGTCGGCAGGGACGACTTGCTTGCTTCATTTTCATCTAGAATTGCCTCTTATTAATGATTTGTTATGAAAAAAAAAATTAAGTAAATATTATTATTCTTCACATAATAGAAATATATTAATGGTTTCAATATGGGAAAGAAAAAAATTTATAGAATACAACCAACTCATGACCCCCTGAATTTAAGCATATTAATTAGTGGGAGGAAAAGAAACTAACAAGGATTTTCTTAGTAGCGGCGAGCGAAAAGAAAATAGTTCAGCACTAAGTCACTTTGTCTTTATGGCAAATGTGAGATGCAGTGTATGGAGCATCAATATTCTAGTATGAGAAATTAATGATTTAAGTCCTTCTTAAATGAGGCCATTTACCCATAGAGGGTGCCAGGCCCGTATAACATTAATGATTACTAGATGGTGTTTCCAAAGAGTCGTGTTGCTTGATAGTGCAGCACTAAGTGGGTGGTAAACTCCATCTAAAACTAAATATAACCATGAGACCGATAGTAAACAAGTACCGTGAGGGAAAGTTGAAAAGAACTCTGAATAGAGAGTTAAATAGTACGTGAAACTGCTTAGAGGTTAAGCCCGATGAACCTGAATATCCGTTATGGAAAATTCATCATTAAAATTGTAATATTTAAATAATATTATAATAATAGTGTGCATTTTTTCCATATAAGGACATTGTAATCTATTAATATAAACCAAATTTATCATAAAATATGACTTATAGTTTATTTAAATTATTTTGCTTGCAATTTAACATAAAATAAATGTCATTAATTTGATAAAGTGTTGATAGATTTATATGAATACAGTGCGTTAATTTTTTTAAAATTATATAATAGCATGATTATCATTGATTTTCTATGTTTATTATATGCACTTGTATGATTAACAATGCGAAAGATTCAGGATACCTTCGGGACCCGTCTTGAAACACGGACCAAGGAGTCTAACATATGTGCAAGTTATTGGGATATAAACCTAATAGCATAATTAACTTGACTAATAATGGGATTAGTTTTTTAACTATTTATAGTTAATTAACACAATCCCGGGGCGTTCTAAAAGTTATGTGTAATAATATTTATATTATTTATACCTCTAACTAGAACGTACCTTGAGCATATATGCTGTGACCCGAAAGATGGTGAACTATACTTGATCAGGTTGAAGTCAGGGGAAACCCTGATGGAAGACCGAAACAGTTCTGACGTGCAAATCGATTGTCAGAATTGAGTATAGGGGCGAAAGACCAATCGAACCATCTAGTAGCTGGTTCCTTCCGAAGTTTCCCTCAGGATAGCTGGTGCATTTAAATGTTATATAAAATAATCTTATCTGGTAAAGCGAATGATTAGAGGCCTTAGGGTCGAAACGATCTTAACCTATTCTCAAACTTTAAATGGGTAAGAACCTTAACTTTCTTGATATGAAGTTTAAGGTTATGATATAATGTGCCCAGTGGGCCACTTTTGGTAAGCAGAACTGGCGCTGTGGGATGAACCAAACGTAATGTTACGGTGCCCAAATTAACAACTCATACAGAAACCATGAAAGGCGTTGGTTGCTTAAAACAGCAGGACGGTGATCATGGAAGTCGAAATCCGCTAAGGAGTGTGTAACAACTCACCTGCCGAAGCAACTAGCCCTTAAAATGGATGGCGCTTAAGTTGTATACCTATACATTACCGCTAAAGTAGATGATTTATATTATTTAATAATATAAATTTTGAAACTTTAGTGAGTAGGAAGGTACAATGGTGTGCATAGAAGTGTTTGGCGTAAGCCTGCATGGAGCCGCTATTGGTACAGATCTTGGTGGTAGTAGCAAATAATCGAATGAGACCTTGGAGGACTGAAGTGGAGAAGGGTTTCGTGTGAACAGTGGTTGATCACGAGTTAGTCGGTCCTAAGTTCAAGGCGAAAGCCGAAAATTTTCAAGTTAATAAAGTCATAATAATCTATATATTGCAAATATAAAACACTTGAATAATTTTGAACGAAAGGGAATACGGTTCCAATTCCGTAACCTGTTGAGTATCCGTTTGTTATTAAATATGGGCCTCGTGCTCATCCTGGCAACAGGAACGACCATAAAGAAGCCGTCGAGAGGTATCGGAAGAGTTTTCTTTTCTGTTTTATAGCCGTACTACCATGGAAGTCTTTCGCAGAGAGATATGGTAGATGGGCTAGAAGAGCATGACATATACTGTTGTGTCGATATTTTCTCCTCGGACCTTGAAAATTTATGGTGGGGATACGCAAACTTCTCAACAGGCCGTACCAATATCCGCAGCTGGTCTCCAAGGTGAAGAGTCTCTAGTCGATAGAATAATGTAGGTAAGGGAAGTCGGCAAATTAGATCCGTAACTTCGGGATAAGGATTGGCTCTGAAGATTGAGATAGTCGGGCTTGATTGGGAAACAATAACATGGTTTATGTGCTCGTTCTGGGTAAATAGAGTTTCTATCATTTATGATAGTTATTTGTTCCCCGGATAGTTTAGTTACGTAGCCAATTGTGGAACTTTCTTGCTAAATTTTTAAAGAATACTAATTAATTTTAATTAGTTCTTTTAAATTAGAACGATTATCAATTAACAATCAATTCAGAACTGGCACGGACTTGGGGAATCCGACTGTCTAATTAAAACAAAGCATTGTGATGGCCCTAGCGGGTGTTGACACAATGTGATTTCTGCCCAGTGCTCTGAATGTCAAAGTGAAGAAATTCAAGTAAGCGCGGGTCAACGGCGGGAGTAACTATGACTCTCTTAAGGGAGAACAGGATTCTGACAACGCAGAAGGGGCTCACTACCGTAATTCGTTAGTCGTTGTCAGTTTCAAGTCGACTCGAAACCTCCTCGTGGTGTTCTCTGGGTGCTTTCTATATACTAGGTTCTAGAATATAGAAGTAGCTGATTCGAGCGGCGAATGGTCCTTGGGGTTGCCATCCCCTTGGATGTCTCATGTTGGCGAAAGTATGAATAGTGCGCCTCGGATAACGGCTTTAACGGCCACAAATTCTACCCCTACGGCGAATAGCCTAGGGGCCCAACATGAACCAGGCACTGCGGTCAATCCTGCTAGTCAGGTTCCGTGTATGGTGTGTGGACGCCTGTTTAAGACTAGTAGGGGTCTTGGTGTTCACATGTCACATCGGCACAAAGACGAACTTGATACAGCTCGTCGGAGAGTCGATGTAAACCTCAGGTGGAGTGAGGAAGAAGCGTATTTGTTGGCGAGAAAGGAATTGGAGCTCGAAGCAAGTGGTAATTTGAGGTATCCAAATAAGAAGCTAGCGGAATTTTTTAATCACCGTAGCTCCGAAGCAATCAAATGCTATCGGAAGAGGGGCGAATATAAGGCAAAACTAGAACAGCTCAGAGGGCAAGTTGCTCACGCCCCAGAAGCATTGGAACCAAATACCACACAGCGTCGCCCTAGTTCAATCGAGCGAAGAGACCGAGTATCAACAACAGATGCGCCTCCAATCATGATACCACAACAGTCGAACTGCGAAATCCTGCGGATACTTCAGGGCTACCGCCCTGTTGTGTGCAATCCCCGATGGAGAGCCGAGGTCTTGCAATCTATCATAGATAGTGCGCCTGACTTAGGAAGGGAAACCACTCTCCAACGTTTGTCCATTTATCTCCTGGAAATTTTTCCGAAACCCAAGCAAGTTGAACTGTCGAGACCTCCTAGGAGACCTCGCAATAGAAGGCAATTAAGGAGACAACAGTACGCAGCAGTGCAACGTAACTGGGACAAGCATAACGGGAGATGCATAAAATCCTTGCTAGATGGAGCTGATGAGTCGGTATTGCCAAACCGAGAAATTATGGAGCCATATTGGAGGGAAGTAATGTCACAACCCAGCACTTGCTCTTGCGATAACGCCATGTTCCACTTGGAACATTCGCTTGAAAAAAGTATGGTCCGCTATTACAGCACATGACCTAAGGGTTAATAAAGTGAAATTATCTTCCTCTCCAGGGCCTGATGGGATATCTCCTAAGACTGCTAGGAGTATTCCAACAGGTATTATGCTACGCATAATGAACCTAATTCTATGGTGCGGCAACATACCCCAACCTATCCGACTGGCCAGAACCGTTTTCATTCCGAAGACGGTGACGGCAAATCGTCCGCAAGACTTTCGTCCAATAACAGTTTCCTCGGTTTTGGTCAGGCAACTAAATGCCATTTTGGCTTCCCGATTGACCTCGTCAGTCAACTGGGATCCGCGTCAGCGAGGGTTCCTACCTACCGATGGATGTGCTGATAATGCGACGATGGTTGATTTAATTTTGCGGGAACATCATAAACGGTGGAAGTCGTGCTATATTGCAACACTTGATGTTAGCAAAGCATTTGACTCGGTGTCTCACCAAGCAGTATACAACACCCTAACTGCATATGGTGCCCCAAAAGATTTTATCGACTACTTACGGAAGTTGTACGAGGGCGGCGGTACCACTCTTAATGGGGAAGGATGGAGATCAGAGGAATTCGTCCCTGCTCGAGGCGTCAAGCAGGGTGACCCTTTGTCTCCTATACTATTCAACTTGATCATTGATCGGTTGCTTAGGTCTTTTCCTGATAGGGTTGGTGCCAAAGTCGGAAATGCCATTACAAACGCGGCAGCGTTCGCAGATGATTTGGTGCTTTTTGCGGAAACTCCAATGGGCCTTCAGAAACTGTTGGACATCACCGTCGATTTCTTATCGTCGGTGGGACTCACCCTTAACGCTGATAAGTGTTTCACTGTCAGTATTAAGGGGCAGGCCAAGCAGAAATGTACTGTCGTTGAACGGCGGTCTTTTTGTGTAGGCTCGCGCGAGTGTCCTTCACTGAAGCGCACAGAAGAGTGGAAGTATCTAGGCATCAGGTTTAATGCGGATGGGCGGGCTCGTTTCGATCCAGCCGACGACTTCGGTCCGAAGCTATTACGATTGTCTCGGGCCCCTCTGAAACCACAACAGAAGTTGTTTGCCCTCAGGACGGTCCTTATCCCACAACTCTATCACAAGCTAACCCTTGGGAGTGTGACGATAGGCGTTCTGAGAAAACTAGACAGGTTGGTACGATCTACCGTTAGGAGATGGCTAGATCTCCCACTGGACGTGTCAGTAGCTTTCTTCCACGCCCCCACACTTGTGGGGGTCTCGGGATTCCATCATTACGATGGACAGCGCCGATGCTACGTCTGAAACGATTGAGCAATATCAAATGGCCTCACCTCGAGCAATCCGAGGTAGCCAGCTCCTTCATTGACGACGAGATGCAAAGGGCCCGGGATAGATTACTAGCGGGAATTGGTAGGCTGCTCACTCGTGCAGAGATAGATTCGTACTGGGCAAACAGGTTGCACATGTCTGTTGATGGTAGCGGTCTCCGTGAAGCTGGACATTTTCGCCAGCAACATGGATGGGTTTGTCAGCCCACGCGTTTGGTAACAGGAAAGGAATATTTAAACGGAATCAAGCTGAGGATAAATGCCCTACCCTCGAAGTCTCGTACTACGAGGGGAAGGCACGAATTGGGGAGACGGTGTCGTGCAGGATGTTGATGCTCCCGAGACAACAAACCACATCTTGCAGCAATGCTATCGTACGCACGGGAGGCGGATAGTTAGACACAACGGCGTAGTAAATGCCCTCAAGCGGGGACTTGAGCGGAAAGGCTACGTCGTCCATGTTGAACCAAGTCTTCAGTGCGAGACCGAATTAAATAAACCTGACCTGGTGGCTATCCGACAGAATCACGCTTATGTGATTGACGCACAGGTTGTGACAGACGGACTTTCCTTAGATGATGCGCATCAGCGTAAAGTCGAAAGGTATGACAGACAGGACGTACGTACGGAATTGCGGCGAATTTTTGGAGTGACTGGTAACATCGAGTTCCACTCCGCAACACTCAACTGGAGAGGAATTTGGAGCGGTCAGTCGGTTAAACGATTGATTGCGAAGGATCTCCTCATCACCGGTGATAGCAATATCATCAGTGTCAGAGTAGTGAAAGGAGGATTACTGTGCTTTAAACAGTTCATGCATTATTGCGGATACTCTCGAGCTTGGACTTGACCAAATACCTGGTTCATTATTTGCTTGCTACCTTGGCATAACATCAAAGGTACAAACATCGCGCAAGTGGAAAACACGAGGAGGGTTTTAGTACGTAGGCGCTGTAGAATTTCCACCGTGAGGATTTTCTGAAGAAGCAGTGAATCGTGCATGCTAGGAGAACCTAGTATCTTTCGAAGATTTCCCTACCTTGGCGATCAAAAAAAAAAAAAAAAAAATAGCCAAATGCCTCGTCATCTAATTAGTGACGCGCATGAATGGATTAACGAGATTCCTACTGTCCCTATCTACTATCTAGCGAAACCACAGCCAAGGGAACGGGCTTGGAATAATTAGCGGGGAAAGAAGACCCTTTTGAGCTTGACTCTAATCTGGCAGTGTAAGGAGACATAAGAGGTGTAGAATAAGTGGGAGATATTTTTCCTTGTGTTTAATATCGTCAATGAAATACCACTACTCTTATTGTTTCCTTACTTACTTGATTAAATGGAACGTGTATCATTTCCTAGCCATTATACGGATATATTTATTATATCTTATGGTATTGGGTTTTGATGCAAGCTTCTTGATCAAAGTATCACGAGTTTGTTATATAATCGCAAACAAATTCTTTAATGAGAGAATGCATTTATGTATTTTCAATTTGAAATTTTTGGTATAACTCCAATTACTCAGGTATGATCCAATTCAAGGACATTGCCAGGTAGGGAGTTTGACTGGGGCGGTACATCTCTCAAATAATAACGGAGGTGTCCCAAGGCCAGCTCAGTGCGGACAGAAACCACACATAGAGCAAAAGGGCAAATGCTGACTTGATCTCGGTGTTCAGTACACACAGGGACAGCAAAAGCTCGGCCTATCGATCCTTTTGGTTTAAAGAGTTTTTAACAAGAGGTGTCAGAAAAGTTACCATAGGGATAACTGGCTTGTGGCGGCCAAGCGTTCATAGCGACGTCGCTTTTTGATCCTTCGATGTCGGCTCTTCCTATCATTGTGAAGCAAAATTCACCAAGCGTTGGATTGTTCACCCATGCAAGGGAACGTGAGCTGGGTTTAGACCGTCGTGAGACAGGTTAGTTTTACCCTACTAATGACAAAACGTTGTTGCGACAGCATTCCTGCGTAGTACGAGAGGAACCGCAGGTACGGACCAATGGCACAATACTTGTTCGAGCGAACAGTGGTATGACGCTACGTCCGTTGGATTATGCCTGAACGCCTCTAAGGTCGTATCCGTGCTGGACTGCAATGATAAATAAGGGGCAATTTGCATTGTATGGCTTCTAAACCATTAAAAGTTTATTTTATAAACGACAATGGATGTGATGCCAATGTTATTTGTGACATAGTAAATTGGGAGGATCTTCGATCACCTGATGCCGCGCTAGTTACTTATTAAAACATTATTTAATACAATGACAAAGCCTAGAATCAATTGTAAACGACTTTTGTAACAGGCAAGGTGTTGTAAGTGGTTGAGCAGCTGCCATACTGCGATCCACTGAAGCTTATCCTTTGCTTGATGATTCGAATATAATTATAATAATGGTTTTCCCATTATTATATTATATTAAAATGGTATGCAGAAAAGAATTTTGCAACCAAAATGTGCCGCCGCCCAGGCACGGGTATCCAATTGACATGTCATATTTTTAGTGACGAATATAAAATGGACTTCTTGAAAATCCTAATATTGACCAAAATAATGATATAATATGAGATAAATTATTTATTTATAATCATATTAATGAAAATTATATATTGATTTAAAGTATATTAAAAATTATAAATATTTAACATGTTGTTAATATATCAGTCAGATAACACCGCCGCCCTAGTTCTAACCATATACAAATTATCGGCCAACAATCGAGTGTACATACATAACAACCACCTGTATAGCTTTCCCAGTTGCTTCATAGGGAAGTATACATATATGAGATTGCAAAAGCTGAAATTAAAAGGAATTGACGGAAAGGCCCCACACCAAGTAGTGATGCGCCTGCAAACAATATTATATTTATCAGATATATCAGAAAATAAAGTATATACACTACTTTTTCATCAAATATATGTATATCCAATAATCCATATAGATATATAAAGACAATTCGATATCGCCGCCCGCTAGTTCTAACCATAAAAAATTGTCATATATAGCTTTCTCAGTAGCTTCATAGGGAAGTATACATATATGAGATTGCAAAAGCTGAAATTAAAAGGAATTGACGGAAAGGCACCACCAAGTAGTGAAGCCTGCAGATAATATTATATTTATCAGATATAAATATAAGAAAACAAAGTATAAACACTTTTTTATCAAATATATCTAAATCCCATAATCCATATGGATTTTTAAAGGCAATTTTGGATACCGCTTTAAGTCCTCTAACCAATATTCAATTGTCGGCAAGCAATTGATGTGTACATGAGTGTGAGTAGCTCTCTCATATCATGCTTCAGTGGGAATTATATTATATGATTGCAAAAACTGAAATTAAAAGGAATTGACGGAAAAAGGCACACTATTTTTGGGGATTTCAACAACACGGCGAAAATTTACTAAGTCCGAACATAAGTGTTTATGAAGTGATGTGATTGGTTAATTTACTAATAATGGACAAAACATAAATATATTAAACAAATTTCTTCGAGCATATAAAATAATATAAAAATAAATATTTATATATATAAATTATATGAAATAAATTAAAATATCTCAATATTAAATAATTTAATATATTTATTAAATATTACACTAAAATAATACATATGAAAATTGAATATTAAATGAAAATTTCATATATTATTGAATTGAATATTAAATGGAAATTTCATATATTATTGAATTGAATATTAAATGAAAATTTCATATATTATTGAATTAAATTTTAAATGAAAATTTCATATGTTATTGAATTAAAATTAAATGAAAATTTCATATATTATTGAATATTAAATGAAAATTTCATATATTATTGAATTGAATATTAAATGAAAATTTCATATATTATTGAATTGAATATTAAATGAAAATTTCATATATTATTGAATATTAAATGAAAATTTCATATATTATTGAATTGAATATTAAATGAAAATTTCATATATTATTGAATATTAAATGAAAATTTCATATATTATTGAATTGAATATTAAATGAAAATTTCATATATTATTGAATTATTAAATGAAAATTTCATATATTATTGAATTGAATATTAAATGAAAATTTCATATACTATTGAATATTAAATGAAAATTTCATATATTATTGAATTGAATATTAAATGAAAATTTCATATATTATTGAATATTAAATGAAAATTTCATATATTATTAATTAAATATTAAATGAAAATTTCATATATTATTGAATTGAATATTAAATGAAAATTTCATATATTATTGAAAATTTCATATATTATTGAATATTAAATGAAAATTTCATATACTATTGAATATTAAATGAAAATTTCATATATTATTGAATTGAATATTAAATGAAAATTTCATATATTATTGAATATTAAATGAAAATTTCATATATTATTGAATTGAATATTAAATGAAAATTTCATATACTATTGAATATTAAATGAAAATTTCATATATTATTGAATTGAATATTAAATGAAAATTTCATATACTAATTGAATATTAAATGAAAATTTCATATATTATTGAATTGAATATTAAATGAAAATTTCATATATTATTGAATGAAATTAAATGAAAATTTCATATATTATTGAATTGAATATTAAATGAAAATTTCATATATTATTGAATATTAAATGAAAATTTCATATATATTAATGAATATTAAATGAAAATTTCATATATTATTGAATTGAATATTAAATGAAAATTTCATATATACTATTGAATATTAAATGAAAATTTCATATATTATTGAATTGAATATTAAATGAAAATTTCATATATTATTGAATTGAATATTAAATAAAGAAAATTTCATATATTATTGAATATTAAATGAAAATTTCATATATCTATTGAATTGAATATTAAATGAAAATTTCATATATTATTGAATTGAATATTAAATGAAAATTTCATATATTATTGAATATTAAGAATATTAAATTGAAAATATTAAATGAAAATTGATTATATATTAAATGAAAATTTCATATACTATTGAATTGAATATTAAATGGAAATTTCATATATTATTGAATATTAAAATGAAATAATTAAATGAAAATTTCATATATTATTGAATATTGAATATTAAAAAAATTTCATATATTATTGAATTGAATATTAAATGAAAATTTCATATATTATTGAATATTAAATGAAAATTTCATATATTATTGAATTGAATATTAAATGAAAATTTCATATATTATTAAGAATTAAGAATATTAAATGAAAATTTCATATATTATTGAATTGAATATTAAATGAAAATTTCATATACTATTGAATATTAAATGGAAAATTTCATAATATTGAATATTAAATGAAAATTTCATATATTATTGAATTGAATATTAAATGAAAATTTCATATACTATTGAATATTAAATGAAAATTTCATATAATATTGAAAATTTCATATTAAATGAAAATTTCATATATATTGAATATTAAATGAAAAATATACTATTGAATATTAAATGAAAATTTCATATATTATTGAATTGAATATTAAATGAAAATTTCATATATTATTGAAATGAAAATTAGAAAATGAAAATTTCATATACTATTGAATTGAAAATTTAATGTATTGAATTAATATTGATATACTAAATTGAATTGAATATTAAATGAAAATTTCATATATTATTGAATTGAATATTAAATGAAAATTTCATATATTATTAAATTGAATATTAAATGAAAAATTCTTATATTAAATTGTTAGTTGAAATGGTATTTTCCTTCATAACTGCGCGACTTATAGAAAACGTGGCACAAAACCTATATATGTGGTGTGATGTCGAGCGTTGGTATATTAAATGAATTAAAAATTAAATATATCATATTCATATGATTTAATACATTTAATATCGGCAATGTCTATTTATTTATATAAAAGTATGAAGTCTTAAGGTATTTTTAAAAATACATATGAAAATTGTTACGTAAGTGGTACCTTCCTTCATAACTGCGCGACTTACAGAAAACGTGGCAAAAAACCTCTATATGTGGTGTGATGTCGAGCGTTGGTATATTAAATGAATTAAAAGTACATATATCATATTCATATGATTTAATACATTTAATATCGGCAATGTCTATTTATTTATATAAAAGTATGAAGTCTTAAGGTATTTTTAAAAATACATATGAAAATTGTTACGTGAGTGGTACCTTCCTTCATAACTGCGCGACTTACAGAAAACGTGGCAAAAAACCTCTATATGTGGTGTGATGTCGAGCGTTGGTATATTAAATGAAGTAAATGTACATATATCATATTCATATGATTTAATACATTTAATATCGGCAATGTCTATTTATTTATATAAAAGTATGAAGTCTTAAGGTATTTTTAAAAATACATATGAAAATTGTTACGTGAGTGGTACCTTCCTTCATAACTGCGCGACTTACAGAAAACGTGGCAAAAAACCTCTATGTGTGGTGTGATGTCGAGCGTTGGTATATTAAATGAAGTAAATGTACATATATCATATTCATATGATTTAATACATTTAATATCGGCAATGTCTATTTATTTATATAAAATTATGAAGTCTTAAGGTATTTTTAAAAATACATACGAAAATTGTTACGTGAGTGGTACCCTCGGTCATAAATGGTCGATTTATAGAAAACGTGGCACAAAACCTACTCATAATGGACAGTTGATGTTCATTACTTGTTATAGTAAATTATTATATTATAACAATTACCCTATATATGATTAGTGTGTCGCAATTATAACTTGGCGGCGGCATTACTTATCTATTTTAGATAATGAGGGAACTTGCCAAGCTCTATGTATTTAATTTATATTACATATTAATTGGTTCCGGATTTATCGTTAACGCTTATCCCCAGAATTTGTAAATAAAAGTTTCACTGGATTTATTTTATTTTCAATGGCTTCCCTGTTTGCGAATTCTGTAAATACCTTATAAATGCAAGTTATTATTTCTTTTTCAGCATACATTCTTTGTTATGTAAAAATAAAAAAAAAAAAAAACCAACCTATTAAAGTTCGTTGATGACTTTTGCTTAATATATAATTAACAATACATTTGTTATATTAATAATAAACTAAAGTAAATTATGAATTTACTATCGAAATACAATTATTTATTTCAAATATATATATTGAATAAATTAAATAAATGGAAATGTGATTATATATTATGTAGGTGAAAAAATAAAAATATTCTTGAACGAAATTTATAATTATATATTAAATTTAATGAATAAATATGTCAATGAACGAAAATGTGTGCAATTAAATTATTGCCATATTCGTCGAAAATAAATGGAAACTAATTTATATATATATATTATTGTTTTATTCAAAAATATATTAAATTGTCAAGTATCATTTAAAATCAAATCAAATCTAATATGTCTGTTTGATATATATATCAACAGTACATATAATATATAAATAACATTATTCTGGTTGATCCTGCCAGTAGTTATATGCTTGTCTCAAAGATTAAGCCATGCATGTCTAAGTACACACGAATTAAAAGTGAAACCGCAAAAGGCTCATTATATCAGTTATGGTTCCTTAGATCGTTAACAGTTACTTGGATAACTGTGGTAATTCTAGAGCTAATACATGCAATTAAAACACGGATCTTTTGGGACGTGTGCTTTTATTAGGCTAAAACCAAGCGATCATTTGATCGTTATATTGGTTGAACTCTAGATAACATGCAGATCGTATGGTCTTGTACCGACGACAGATCTTTCAAATGTCTGCCCTATCAACTTTTGATGGTAGTATCTAGGACTACCATGGTTGCAACGGGTAACGGGGAATCAGGGTTCGATTCCGGAGAGGGAGCCTGAGAAACGGCTACCACATCTAAGGAAGGCAGCAGGCGCGTAAATTACCCACTCCCAGCTCGGGGAGGTAGATGACGAAAAATAACAATACAGGACTCATATCCGAGGCCCTGTAATTGGAATGAGTACACTTTAAATCCTTTAACAAGGACCAATTGGAGGGCAAGTCTGGTGCCAGCAGCCGCGGTAATTCCAGCTCCAATAGCGTATATTAAAGTTGTTGCGGTTAAAACGTTCGTAGTTGAACTTGTGCTTCATACGGGTAGTACAACTTACAATTGTAGTTAGTACTATACCTTTATGTATGTAAGCGTATTATCGGTGGAGTTCTTATATATAATTAAGTACTTGTATTTTTTTATATATTCCTCCTATTTAAAAACCTGCATTAGTGCTCTTCATCGAGTGTTATTGTGGGCCGGTACAATTACTTTGAACAAATTAGAGTGCTTAAAGCAGGCTTCAAATGCCTGAATATTCTGTGCATGGGATAATGAAATAAGACCTCTGTTCTGCTTTCATTGGTTTTCAGATCAAGAGGTAATGATTAATAGAAGCAGTTTGGGGGCATTAGTATTACGACGCGAGAGGTGAAATTCTTGGACCGTCGTAAGACTAACTTAAGCGAAAGCATTTGCCAAAGATGTTTTCATTAATCAAGAACGAAAGTTAGAGGTTCGAAGGCGATCAGATACCGCCCTAGTTCTAACCATAAACGATGCCAGCTAGCAATTGGGTGTAGCTACTTTTATGGCTCTCTCAGTCGCTTCCCGGGAAACCAAAGCTTTTGGGCTCCGGGGGAAGTATGGTTGCAAAGCTGAAACTTAAAGGAATTGACGGAAGGGCACCACCAGGAGTGGAGCCTGCGGCTTAATTTGACTCAACACGGGAAAACTTACCAGGTCCGAACATAAGTGTGTAAGACAGATTGATAGCTCTTTCTCGAATCTATGGGTGGTGGTGCATGGCCGTTCTTAGTTCGTGGAGTGATTTGTCTGGTTAATTCCGATAACGAACGAGACTCAAATATATTAAATAGATATCTTCAGGATTATGGTGTTGAAGCTTATATTGCCTTCATTCATGGTGGCAGTAAAATGTTTATTGTGTTTGAATGTGTTTATATAAGTGGAGCCGTACCTGTTGGTTTGTCCCATTATAAGGACACTAGCTTCTTAAATGGACAAATTGCGTCTAGCAATAATGAGATTGAGCAATAACAGGTCTGTGATGCCCTTAGATGTCCTGGGCTGCACGCGCGCTACAATGAAAGTATCAACGTGTATTTCCTAGACCGAGAGGTCCGGGTAAACCGCTGAACCACTTTCATGCTTGGGATTGTGAACTGAAACTGTTCACATGAACTTGGAATTCCTAGTAAGTGTGAGTCATTAACTCGCATTGATTACGTCCCTGCCCTTTGTGCACACCGCCCGTCGCTACTACCGATTGAATTATTTAGTGAGGTCTCCGGACGTGATCACTGTGACGCCTTGTGTGTTACGGTTGTTTCGCAAAAGTTGACCGAACTTGATTATTTAGAGGAAGTAAAAGTCGTAACAAGGTTTCCGTAGGTGAACCTGCGGAAGGATCATTATTGTATGTTCCAACCGTTATTAAATATATATATAACACCAAATTTAAAAATACGAAAAATAATATTGTTATATTCAATATAAATAAAAACTTAAATATGCAAAATTAAAACATTATTATTTTTCGGCGTGTATATGTACCACAATGTACACGCGTTGCGTATTGTATTGCTTATTATTGGTTTATTTGCATACAATGGTTAAAGCAACAACCCAAGAATAAAATGTTGTACCTGGTTTATAAAGGTTAATGTTTTACATATGTCGATCGTATACAATAATGCAAAAATTTAATATATATTATTCAACAACACCAGTATGCAATCAATTATGTAAAACTAAGACATTTCGCAGCATTATATTGGGATAAAGAATTTATTGAAGGAATTGATATATGCCAGTAAAATGGTGTATTTTTAATTTCTTTCAATAAAAATTTTAATGACGTAATGAAATAAAAACTAAATATATTCACTCTAAGCGGTGGATCACTCGGCTCATGGGTCGATGAAGAACGCAGCAAACTGTGCGTCATCGTGTGAACTGCAGGACACATGAACATCGACATTTTGAACGCATATCGCAGTCCATGCTGTTATGGTACTTTAATTTATTTTAGAGTGCTGCTTGGACTACATATGGTTGAGGGTTGTAAGACTATGCTCAATAAGTTGTTTTAATATTTTTATAAATTTTAAAACACATGGTATATTATTGGAAATTTTTATATTTAATATAATAAATTTTCATAATATTAATTATAAATGAAACACATTATCTCTCAAGTATGAGAAAAACGAAGATGTATATTAATTTCATTTTCAATTCTTATAATACTGAGGAATGTCTAGCATAAAAAAAAAAAATGTTTTTTTTTTTTCATCTAGAATTGCCTCTTATTAATGATTTGTTATGAAAAAAAAAATTAAGTAAATATTATTATTCTTCACATAATAGAAATATATTAATGGTTTCAATATATAAAAGAAAATTATATATTTATATTTGTGTATATACAACCTCAACTCATATGGGACTACCCCCTGAATTTAAGCATATTAATTAGGGGAGGAAAAGAAACTAACAAGGATTTTCTTAGTAGCGGCGAGCGAAAAGAAAATAGTTCAGCACTAAGTCACTTTGTCTTTATGGCAAATGTGAGATGCAGTGTATGGAGCATCAATATTCTAGTATGAGAAATTAATGATTTAAGTCCTTCTTAAATGAGGCCATTTACCCATAGAGGGTGCCAGGCCCGTATAACATTAATGATTACTAGATGGTGTTTCCAAAGAGTCGTGTTGCTTGATAGTGCAGCACTAAGTGGGTGGTAAACTCCATCTAAAACTAAATATAACCATGAGACCGATAGTAAACAAGTACCGTGAGGGAAAGTTGAAAAGAACTCTGAATAGAGAGTTAAATAGTACGTGAAACTGCTTAGAGGTTAAGCCCGATGAACCTGAATATCCGTTATGGAAAATTCATCATTAAAATTGTAATATTTAAATAATATTATAATAATAGTGTGCATTTTTTCCATATAAGGACATTGTAATCTATTAATATAAACCAAATTTATCATAAAATATGACTTATAGTTTATTTAAATTATTTTGCTTGCAATTTAACATAAAATAAATGTCATTAATTTGATAAAGTGTTGATAGATTTATATGAATACAGTGCGTTAATTTTTTTTTAAAATTATATAATAGCATGATTATCATTGATTTTCTATGTTTATTATATGCACTTGTATGATTAACAATGCGAAAGATTCAGGATACCTTCGGGACCCGTCTTGAAACACGGACCAAGGAGTCTAACATATGTGCAAGTTATTGGGATATAAACCTAATAGCATAATTAACTTGACTAATAATGGGATTAGTTTTTTAACTATTTATAGTTAATTAACACAATCCCGGGGCGTTCTAAAAAGTTATGTGTAATAATATTTATATTATTTATACCTCTAACTAGAACGTACCTTGAGCATATATGCTGTGACCCGAAAGATGGTGAACTATACTTGATCAGGTTGAAGTCAGGGAAACCCTGATGGAAGACCGAAACAGTTCTGACGTGCAAATCGATTGTCAGAATTGAGTATAGGGGCGAAAGACCAATCGAACCATCTAGTAGCTGGTTCCTTCCGAAGTTTCCCTCAGGATAGCTGGTGCATTTAAATGTTATATAAAATAATCTTATCTGGTAAAGCGAATGATTAGAGGCCTTAGGGTCGAAACGATCTTAACCTATTCTCAAACTTTAAATGGGTAAGAACCTTAACTTTCTTGATATGAAGTTTAAGGTTATGATATAATGTGCCCAGTGGGCCACTTTTGGTAAGCAGAACTGGCGCTGTGGGATGAACCAAACGTAATGTTACGGTGCCCAAATTAACAACTCATACAGAAACCATGAAAGGCGTTGGTTGCTTAAAACAGCAGGACGGTGATCATGGAAGTCGAAATCCGCTAAGGAGTGTGTAACAACTCACCTGCCGAAGCAACTAGCCCTTAAAATGGATGGCGCTTAAGTTGTATACCTATACATTACCGCTAAAGTAGATGATTTATATTATTTAATAATATAAATTTTGAAACTTTAGTGAGTAGGAAGGTACAATGGTGTGCATAGAAGTGTTTGGCGTAAGCCTGCATGGAGCCGCTATTGGTACAGATCTTGGTGGTAGTAGCAAATAATCGAATGAGACCTTGGAGGACTGAAGTGGAGAAGGGTTTCGTGTGAACAGTGGTTGATCACGAGTTAGTCGGTCCTAAGTTCAAGGCGAAAGCCGAAAATTTTCAAGTTAATAAAGTCATAATAATCTATATATTGCAAATATAAAACACTTGAATAATTTTGAACGAAAGGGAATACGGTTCCAATTCCGTAACCTGTTGAGTATCCGTTTGTTATTAAATATGGGCCTCGTGCTCATCCTGGCAACAGGAACGACCATAAAGAAGCCGTCGAGAGGTATCGGAAGAGTTTTCTTTTCTGTTTTATAGCCGTACTACCATGGAAGTCTTTCGCAGAGAGATATGGTAGATGGGCTAGAAGAGCATGACATATACTGTTGTGTCGATATTTTCTCCTCGGACCTTGAAAATTTATGGTGGGGATACGCAAACTTCTCAACAGGCCGTACCAATATCCGCAGCTGGTCTCCAAGGTGAAGAGTCTCTAGTCGATAGAATAATGTAGGTAAGGGAAGTCGGCAAATTAGATCCGTAACTTCGGGATAAGGATTGGCTCTGAAGATTGAGATAGTCGGGCTTGATTGGGAAACAATAACATGGTTTATGTGCTCGTTCTGGGTAAATAGAGTTTCTATCATTTATGATAGTTATTTGTTCCCCGGATAGTTTAGTTACGTAGCCAATTGTGGAACTTTCTTGCTAAAATTTTTAAGAATACTAATTAATTTTAATTAGTTCTTTTAAATTAGAACGATTATCAATTAACAATCAATTCAGAACTGGCACGGACTTTGGGAATCCGACTGTCTAATTAAAACAAAGCATTGTAATGGCCCTAGCGGGTGTTGACACAATGTGATTTCTGCCCAGTGCTCTGAATGTCAAAGTGAAGAAATTCAAGTAAACGCGGGTCAACGGCCAAATGCCTCGTCATCTAATTAGTGACGCGCATGAATGGATTAACGAGATTCCTACTGTCCCTATCTACTATGTAGCGAAACCACAGCCAAGGGAACGGGCTTGGAATAATTAGCGGGGAAAGAAGACCCTTTTGAGCTTGACTCTAATCTGGCAGTGTAAGGAGACATAAGAGGTGTAGAATAAGTGGGAGATATTTTTCCTTGTGTTTAATATCGTCAATGAAATACCACTACTCTTATTGTTTCCTTACTTACTTGATTAAATGGAACGTGTATCATTTCCTAGCCATTATACGGATATATTTATTATATCTTATGGTATTGGGTTTTGATCGCAAACAAATTCTTTAATGAGAGAATGCATTTATGTATTTTCAATTTGAAATTTTTGGTATAACTCTAATTACTCAGGTATGATCCAATTCAAGGACATTGGCAGGTAGGGAGTTTGACTGGGGCGGTACATCTCTCAAATAATAACGGAGGTGTCCCAAGGCCAGCTCAGTGCGGACAGAAACCACACATAGAGCAAAAGGGCAAATGCTGACTTGATCTCGGTGTTTAGTACACACAGGGACAGCAAAAGCTCGGCCTATCGATCCTTTTGGTTTAAAGAGTTTTTAACAAGAGGTTTCAGAAAAGTTACCATAGGGATAACTGGCTTGTGGCGGACAAGCGTTCATAGCGACGTCGCTTTTTGATCCTTCGATGTCGGCTCTTCCTATCATTGTGAAGCAAAATTCACCAAGCGTTGGATTGTTCACCCATGCAAGGGAACGTGAGCTGGGCTTAGACCGTCGTGAGACAGGTTAGTTTTACCCTAATAATGACAAAACGTTGTTGCGACAGCATTCCTGCGTAGTACGAGAGGAACCGCAGGTACGGACCAATGGCACAATACTTGTTCGAGCGAACAGTGGTATGACGCTACGTCCGTTGGATTATGCCTGAACGCCTCTAAGGTCGTATCCGTGCTGGACTGCAATAATAAATATGGGGCAATTTGCATTGTATGGCTTCTAAACCATTAAAAGTTTATTTTATAAACGACAATGGATGTGATGCCAATGTTATTTGTGACATAGTAAATTGGGAGGATAGTTACTTATTAAAACATTATTTAATACAATGACAATGCCTAGAATCAACTGTAAACGACTTTTGTAACAGGCAAGGTGTTGTAAGTGGTTGAGCAGCTGCCATACTGCGACCCACTGAAGCTTATCCTTTGCTTGATGATTCGAATATAATTATAATAATGGTTTTCCCATTATTATATTATATTAAAATGGTATGCAGAAAAGAATTTTGCAACCAAAATGTGCCGCCGCCCAGGCACGGGTATCCAATTGACATGTCATATTTTTAGTGACGAATATAAAATGGACTTCTTGAAAATCCTAATATTGACCAAAATAATGATATGATATGAGATAAATTATTTATTTATAATCATATTAATGAAAATTATATATTGATTTAAAGTATATTAAAAATTATAAATATTTAACATGTTGTTAATATATCAGTCAGATAACACCGCCGCCCTAGCTCTAACCATATACAAATTATCGGCCAACAATCGAGTGTACATACATAACAACCACCTGTATAGCTTTCCCAGTTGCTTCATAGGGAAGTATACATATATGAGATTGCAGTGATGTAGTGATGCGCCTGCAAGCAATATTATATTTATCAGATATATCAGAAAACAAAGTATATACACTACTTTTTCATCAAATATAGTATATGTATATCCAATAATCCATATAGATATATAAAGACAATTCGATATCGCCGCCCGCTATATATAGCTTTCTCAGTAGCTTCATAGGGAAGTATACATATATGAGATTGCAAAAGCTGAAATTAAAAGGAATTGACGGAAAGGCACCACCAAGTAGTGAAGCCTGCAGATAATATTATATTTATCAGATATAAATATAAGAAAACAAAGTATAACACTTTTTTATCAAATATATCTAAATCCCATAATCCATATGGATTTTTAAAGGCAATTTTGGATACCGCGTTAGTCCTCTAACCAATATTCAATTGTCGGCAAGCAATTGAGTGTACATGAGTGTGAGTAGCTCTCTCATATCATGCTTCAGTGGGAATTATATTATATGACTGCAAAAACTGAAATTAAAAGGAATTGACGGAAAAAGGCACACTATTTTTGGGGATTTCAACAACACGACGAAAATTTACTAAGTCCGAACATAAGTGTTTATGAAGTGATGTGATTGGTTAATTTACTAATAATGGACAAAACATAAATATATTAAACAAATTTCTTCGAGCATATAAAATAATATAAAAATAAATATTTATATATATAAATTATATGAAATAAATTAAAATATTGAAAATTTCATATATTATTGAATATTAAATGAAAATTTCATAAATTATTAAATTGAATATTAAATGAAAATTTCATATATTATTGAATATTAAATGGAAATTTCATATATTATTGAATTGAATATTAAATGAAAATTTCATATACTATTGAATATTAAATGGAAATTTCATATATTATTGAATTGAATATTAAATGAAAATTTCATATATTATTAAAGTGAATATTAAATGAAAATTTCATATATTATTGAATTGAATATTTAATGAAAATTTCATATATTATTGAATTGAATATTAAATGAAAATTTCATATACTATTGAATTGAATATTAAATGAAAATTTCATATATTATTGAATTGAATATTGATTAAAAATTTCTTATATTATTGTGTTCACGCCAGAAAGGGTGACCAGCGGGGAATGAAGTGGGCTTTTGCCATTATCCTCGAACGGGCACACTAGTATAATTACTAGGCTAGTTCCATGGAAAACTCCATCTTGGCAAGTTGATTTTTCCATCCCCGGCAACTATAAACGTCTCCCGATATTATTCTCGGCCACTTAGTTCTACAAAAACACCTTTATTCGTAAACGCCTTAACACTGTGAATCGGTCCGTCTGGGCTCTCAGATCAGAAGCTTCGCCCCGCTACAAACATTGGTCCTTCGAGCCGGATATCCTTCCACACGCCCCAGCTTCGCATCGGTGGAAAATCTGATAAGTAGAACCATTCTTATTGCCATTCCGTTTATTTACATACACATACATACATACATACCTGTAGTGAAAAGTTTCCCACTCTTCTCCATAGCGACTTTTCACTCTAATTTGTGTGGACATTCCATTGTCTTTAATTCATCTATCCTGATTTAGTAGCTTAACCTAGCAATTCCAATCCATTCCTTTCGATTTTTTATTGTTTCCAAGTCCGACAAAAAAAATCATCTACACATATACATACATATCCATGCATACGTGAGTGCGAGTGCAAGCTGAAATTAAAAAGTGCTTTAGTTTTCGTGTTTGGCCCAAGATCACCAACAAACTCACCTGTAATTGACTTGGCCATAATTCCGACCAGTGCTCCGTCGTTCCAAAAACTTAAAAAAAAGAATCCAATCGAAACACATTCGTATATGCAAGTTAACACCATACGGCAGCATCAGCGGCAGCATCAGCGGCAGCAGCAGCAGCAGCAGCGCCAGCTGCAGCGGTAGAAGCGGCAGCGAGCAGGAGGAGTAGCAGCAGCGAGAGCGTTGGCAGAACGAGCCAGGGGACCGGAGCCGGAGGTGGCTGGGTGGAGAGCACCCGAGAGGGATTAGCAAAGGAAATAAACTATTATAATGTGAGATCGAACCAAAGTCTTAATGATTGGGTGGTGTGCGTGCCGTTGGGAGACGGAAATCAAATCCTTGCTACTGCAAGGTGACCTCCTCAAATAAGAGGGAAGTTAACTGGCGCCCGAGCAGGGACCGTCTTCCGTCGCGTCTTTCGATAATAAATTTTTTTTTTTTTTTTTTTTTCTCTCTTTTTCTCGCCCATAAGTGCCTTAAGCGAATGTGTTCCCAAAATAAAGTGAATAAAAAATAGAGTAAATGCAGTTAAAAGCGAGTAAGAAAATTTAAAAGTTTTGTTTCTTGTAAATGCCCACCGAAAAATTAAAGTGGATGGTTACACAACAAACATATTGGAATCGCTGCCAAGAATTTGTGTATTCGAAGATGAAACATTTCTCAGAATCTCAGCAAATACAATTTTTCAGTTGTTCTGCGTGTGCCGAACAATTCAATAATTCTAGTTGATCTGCGACCAGCGCGACGCTTCTAAATTCCTATGAAATAAAAGCAGCGCGAAGCAATTGTTCCAATAACCTCTGCGCGTGCCAAAATTCCTTGGAACCTTGACAAACGCAACATTTCTTGTTGCTCTGCGACCGCCGCTACGCACCTAAAATTCCTATGAAACAAAATCAGCGCAGATCAAATATTTCAATTATTCTGCGTGTGAGTGTAGCAAACGCAATAATTCTAGTTAATCTGCGAGCGTCGCGAAGCAGTTTAAATTCGTGTGAAATAAAAGAAACGCAGATCAGCCCTTGATTTGATGTACAATTTTCGTTTCAAGATCACTCGCCCTAAATCTGTCAAACAGACAAGTCGTGGTTTATTTTAAATATCACATTGCCAAGGATAAATAAATTCTGTGACGAATACACAAGTTAATTTTTGTTTTGTGTAACCGGGGTTCAAAACCCTGTCGGCGAATGGCATAAGTAAGAAACTTATAAAATAATCAAAAAAAAAAAAATTTTTTTCTGTGTTGCCAAGTGGATGTAGGGTGTTCTTTCCAAAAAAAAAAAAAATAAAGTTTTAATTTTTTGTGTCCGGGGTTCAAATCTCCATCAGTGCATGATATAAAAAATAAAGAATATCCGCTGAAAATTAAAGTGGCTCAAAAGGTTAATTTGGAAGTCGAATTCTGCATCCTCATTGGCGACATAAGTGATAAGTGAAAATTATAAAAAAATAAAAGGGAATAACATTCGTTAAGCAATTTGTGGGCACTCGTGAACGTGGCGGTTGGCGGTCAGCTACAAAATTAATTTAATGAGTGACAAGTTCACCACGAGTGGCAAGTTCATGAAGAATATGAAAAAAAATAAAAAATGCGCAGGTATTGGCCACCAGTGGTGCTTCCCATGCGAGGTATCCTCCCGAATGAGGATGTGGAGTCACCTCCACCTAAGTAGGTCCTTGTTAGGACTAAAAGGGATAACGGAGATCTCCCTCAACCGACACAGGGGGGCATCACGATAGGCAGCCTTGCGACAATTAAAAACGAAAATATTCAAAAATTTAAAAGAAAAAATAATAAAAAATGAGCAGGTATTGGTCACCAGTGGTGCTTCCCATGCGAGGTATCCACCCGAGTGAGGATGTGGAGTCACCTCCACCTAAGTAGGTCCTTGTTAGGGCTAAAAGGGATAACGGAGATCTCCCTCAACCGACACAGGGGGGCATCATGTAAGACAGCCTTGCGATAATTAAAAACAAAAATATTCAGAAATTGAAAACAAAAAGCGAATAAAATTGTGAACTAACAAAATAAAAAAAAAAGAACAACAAATATATAAGGAATTAAAGACATTAATAAAAAATTTTTTTTGTACATACAAACACTTATTCCATTTTTCATCCTTTCATATAGCACCATCGTTCTTTGGAGAATTTGGAGTCTTTGAAAAACGGAAAAACTGCAAACTACACTATTATACTTGGAGGAAGAAGAAATACTTACAATATTAACATACGATAATTGAATAACGGGTGAGTGAAGAAGTTGCCTCCTAGAAATTGTAATTCGAGTTTATTTTCGGGCGAATTAAACCCACACATACCCAATTAAAGATAATTTTGATTCAGCAATAGAGAAAGTTTAAAAACAAAATTTAATGATAAAAACGAAAAATAATACCCAATTTTATTCTGGAAAAAATGAAATTACATTATTGAAATAAACTGAAAATATCTATCATTTTTATATTTTAAAAATCGAAAAACTGAAAAAAATTGATCATTTTATTAAAATCAAAAAATAAGTCGGAGATCAGAAATAAGTATAAACAATGGAAAAAAATCAAACAGTATTTGTTAAAAATAAGCAGATTAAGGGTAAGGAAAAGAAGTTATACAGTAAAGAAGAAGTGCAGGAAAATAGAAAAGTGACAATTCGTACTAAGTCTGGTAAACTTATTCACAAGGCACACCTTAAATCTAACCGTAAGCTTTCATAATTCGCACATTTGGCCTTACTACTATTAATTTTTCGCTGTTGCTGTTTTTCTATGTTTTTCTTTGGATATGTCGCGATTATTCGAAATCATTATCTTTTATCAAAATAATTAATAACTGGCACTCTTCACAAACCTGGTAAATAATAATAAACAATACCATTTAAAAATACTAACCTAGCATTATAAGTAATATTTAATGTCTCCACCAACAAAGATGCCCACTCTGCAACAGTCTGCTACAACTCATTTCTTCAGCTCCTATTATCCCAAAGCTCGCTCGAACCGCTGACCTGCGCCATATCAACTTTACAAGTGAAGATGCAAGACAAAAAGCTGCTCTGTTTGCAGATAGCTTTGCTGACAAGACATTAAATGGCAAAACGTAAACTGTTGTCCTATCTTGCCGATCCAGATCGATTTGGCATTTCTGGAAAACATTACGGGTATCACCTACACATCGAGGCTGCAACATGTCGATCCGCGGGACGCAGATCTTTAGAGGGGGAGGAGTTAACACCATACGGCAGCATCAGCGGCAGCATCAGCGGCAGCAGCAGCAGCAGCAGCGCCAGCTGCAGCGGTAGAAGCGGCAGCGAGCAGGAGGAGTAGCAGCAGCGAGAGCGTTGGCAGAACGAGCCAGGGGACCGGAGCCGGAGGTGGCTGGGTGGAGAGCACCCGAGAGGGATTAGCAAAGGAAATAAACTATTATAATGTGAGATCGAACCAAAGTCTTAATGATTGGGTGGTGTGCGTGCCGTTGGGAGACGGAAATCAAATCCTTGCTACTGCAAGGTGACCTCCTCAAATAAGAGGAAGTTAACTTGCGTATGCGCCCACACATGCATATGTACATATGTATGTATAGCCATACGTGCACCGGCATTTGAATACATCTGTGTATATGCATACATATGCCTTTCGGCATCGACATTTATTCTTTTTCTTTGGTTTTCCGCACCAACTTCACAAATTTCTGACTTGCATTTCACTTGCATTTTAATTCAACACATTAAACTAATAAAAATTTGCGTAAT
>JAEIGH010000753.1:0-12909 GCA_018903575.1 Drosophila saltans | reverse complement strand
AATTGCTTATTTTATTCGAGGTACCTTCACGTTTTAGTTAATAGCTCCGGTGATAATTATCCGAACCGACTAATTTTTAAACTCTACCTACACAAAGGATTGAGGAACTTAACTTTTCATGTTTCAACTTTGTAGCCTAAAATTTTACTATCTAAAAGTTGATAGAAACAGACAGACGGACAGACGGACATGTCTTAATCGACTCGGCTATTGATGCTGATCAAGAATATACATATATACTTTATGGGGTCGGAAACGTATATTTCTATGCGTTACAAACATGTGACCAATTTTATAATACCCTCTGCAAGGGTATAAAAATAACACATATATATATTTATGACTTATGGTACGGCTTTAAAATTAAATTGTGCACTCAGTAGCGTCTTTAGCCAAACTTATTCTCAAATAGCACAAAGTAAATCAAATTTAAAGCACAAGAATAAGCGATTAACTTTCCGGCACATAAACAATCGGCAAAGAGGAGAATTGAATAAAATATTACATTTCGCCGGCAACAATTAGATTAGAACACTTTTATTATTTTATTTGAAAATAAAAATTTTAAAATAGTCGGTATAAATGGTTGGTATAAAAAAAGGGAAAAAATAAAAGTCAGCAAATTTTCACGTCTTCACCAAGAACCAAACTAACACTGCGACTGATTTCTACAGACTACTCCACCTTTCTAACTTAAGTTTCTTAGACTATTTCGACGTACAAATGTACATATATCCGATATATAGTAATCCGATAATGCATACACGTTTAAGAAACTTAACTATCAAGTTTCAAGAGGGTTAAAATTTAAGTTCGAAAAGCAGCGAACAAACAGACAAACGGATAGACTAGATCGACTCTGTTGTTGATCAAGAATATACAGTGGCTGTCATTAATATATGTATGTATGTACATACATACATGAGGGAATGGTGTGGCAACACCAGATGGCCATCTAGCGAAAGAATGCCCATGAAAAAACGAGAGCAACTTTTTGTTTCAATACCATTATCTTTGTGTGCATATAGAAATCAATGCTAAAATACTAACAAATCTTGTATGTCTGAGAGTAGAGTACGACAACTGTCAGTGTTGAATGAAAATTCCTTTTCTTATCGGCGATTTAACGCTTCTACGTATTCAGAGTGATAATCAAATGGGATGTTTTCTGGTTATGCCTTTTAAGTAGGTTAATACATCGGGCAACTAATGAGTCGAGTTGATGATAGTTATCTGTAGTTCTAATAGGTCATTTACTACTCTGCTCTAAATACTTTTATATTTCCACTTTTGTTTCTATAAAAAAATTTCGCATTTTAAAAAAAAATATTGAGCAATTGTTAAATAATCACAGATTAAACAATATTTTTCCGAGAGCAAACCAACAAATAAAACCACAAGAAACGAATCCAAATTTAGGTCTCTTTCGATTAAACTGATCTATATATACGGGTATCTGTGCTGAATGAGATTAATCGTATAAACAAAAGTATCGGAGAGAACAATTTGATAAGGATTTTCAATTCATATAATTGCTAAACTTTAACTCAAATGTTCATAGATACTCTTACTAGTTTGTTTTGCCATTCAAGTTTTTTTACTTTGATTACCATGGACTGCATTTTATTTCAGTTCAGGCACAAATTGAGTTGTATAATTGGCGAAGAATTTCTTTCAAATACTAAGAGTCTGCTGAAGAGTATTTGATGTAATAGTTTTTGTTTATAATTTTCTCCTTTAGCGCCGAAGTGGCAGTACCCTCCGACATCAGTAAGTGCAGGGTATTTTTATGAGTCTGTTTTTCTCTTCTCAGGATAAAGGGTATTTTATAATATTTTTATGACACTAATTTGTTTAAATAAATTCCACTTCTTTGACTTAGAGAGAATTCTCGTCTCACACTCTCATTTCGCGCGATAATGAATAAATGATGGAAAGGTCCATCGGCATCACGCTTCGTGGTTTTGATTTCAACTTTTGGCTGTTCAGTCGAGTTTTATATTTGATAACGAGAAAACGTTCATCAAATCAAAGTATTTTCATAGAAAGAACTACAGATTGTGTATATATATTTATACATATATAACAAATTTAAATTTATGAAAGTTCATTCATATTTAGTGGCAAGTTTAGTATTAAGTTAAAATGAAAACGATTTTCACATGATATGGAAAATCCACACACTGGAAAATCCATTCACATAGGGTTGGAGAATCTTTATCCCTCTTCCATAACTTTTAGCTAGAAAACAATTGGGAATGGCAGACAATATACCTTTAACCTTATATATTTATTGAGTTACAATACTTACAGTAGATGCCCGTTATAACGATTCTCAAGAGACAGGCAATATACCAACGTTGTCACCGATATTTGTTATTGCCGGCAGTGACGAAGAAATATTTTTCTCCTTTTTACTTCTTGTTTTATTTTGATCCTTAACAAAATGAGTGATTTGCATGCATTTTTTGACAATGTCCTATAAATTGTCCTCTACACATATGCCGATTTGGCGCACTTTGTTGTTAATTTTTCGGGAACTTACACAGATTGGTAGAAGAAGTCAATAAGAAGTTTATTTAAGAACGTCGAATTGAAATGACTCTCGCACAAATACATTTAATACTTATTTAGGCTCTCTTTTTGCCAACTGCCGCTGCACTGTGCTCTTTCTCTTGTTTTTGTTCTTACTTTTCATCGTTATAAGCGGTAAAACGATAAAAGGGATGTCATTATAGCCGATTATGCTTCCATACAAGTTTATATAAAAACCAACCACGTCTTTCTCCGTGCATCTTTATAGCCGGCATCTACTGTTTATAGACACACTTTGATTTTACATATTTATATATTGGCCCTAATATTTCTACCCATTGGCTAACTTGAAGTTCTCCATTGTTGCACGCTTTACTCGTGATGCATTCAGAAATCAGATTCCCCCTCTTTTTGTGATCCAAGTCTCTTTGTTTTGCCCGATCCTCAACACTGACCACCAGCCACCATATGGCCACATTCCCATGATTGTCTTTACTCACATTTACGCTGTTTTAGCCTTGGCTCTTACAACCGAGACCTATGAATTATTCAGCTTTATCTTGCAGCATTGACTGAACTACAGCTCAATATTGTTAATAATTGGTAACTGAAACTAAGAAATCTATCATTTCTTTCTTTCGGTGTGCTAAATATACTTTTTTGATTGCTCAAAGAGAATCTATTTAATTAAATTTTCTCCATTCCATTTCGTTCGTATCCTATCCTTTTTGAATAACTTGATTATTGTTTGTATTTTTGTTTGATATTTGAATATTATTCAAATAGTTTTGGCAGAATGAATGTTTCTAGTTGGTAGAGGGTATTGTCTGCTTCATTTAGATTCAATGAGAAGAATCTTTTGTTTATTCATAATAAAAAGAAGTCAAAATTAGTTCAAACTAAATGTTAAATTATAAGAAGAAATCATTTTTTAAGGTATGGATGAGTTTTCCTTTAGAGTGTTAAAATGTTCCTTAATATAGGTTGGTACAGGTACCTTCAATTTTCACTATCCAATTTGATTCTTTTATAAATAAATAAATTGTTGAACAAAACAGATTTATATGAAACTGGAAATTACTATCATAAATATTATCATATATGTCGGGACGGGCTGCTCCAGATGGTTGTTGACCGTTGGTATCGGGTTTGGATGCTCCAAGTTCATTTTTACCATAGCGTTTGCTTTTTCACACGAGTTCCGTAGCTTTTGCTTTCACTTTTACAATTACCCCGTTCTCGAGTCTAGCTGCCCTTTTTATACAGATTTAGGCCCGAAACGTCAAAAAGGCAAAAAGTCAAGGCACACTAAGCAATACTATGGACCACGTTCAGCAACAGCTATATGTCTCACTCAATATGAAGGTTTGACTTATACCTACAGGCCTGCTGTTTTCCAATCATTATAACTGGATACCACCGAACCAGTAACCTTATGACACTACAAAAAGGAACGACATAATAGCTCTATTGACGACCCAACATATATATGTATATATAGTTAAATTGAAAACCATTTTCGGCAAGGAAAATGTATTTTATGCATAAATAATGGCATCAAGTTTGATTACGAAAATTCTTTAAATTATATATTTTTGCGGGAATTCAGTTTTCTGTAATGAAAAACTAAGCATCGAGCAATAATAATAATATTGTCATTGCAATACATTCATCTAAGAGTTAAAGTCTCATCCTTTGCCTTTTCCATATTGACGATATTCTAGCTTTCTGATTTCTCTGCCATATTTAATCGTTGGGAGACTTCAACCATATCCTAAATAGCTTCCTTAGGAACAAACAGAAATTTTTTAAGTATGAATTATTATATTTTTCCTTAAGCTACGAACATTAAATATAGGTTATGACTTGTCTTATTCGCCTTTTAATGATTTCGTTTCTGTCTGGATTACAGCTGCCTAAGAGCGCAGACGTAGCAGTCAACGAAGAGAAATAAGCAGACCAATAGAAATTTAATGTAGCTTTAAGTCCTGTTATTTTAAACTGCTTTTGTCGTTCCATGGAATATTTTGAACTTTTTTGAAAATTTAGTTAAGTTTTAGTTGTTACTAAACAACGCTGTTGCTAAGTACCTGTTGAAGTCTGTTAGCGTCAGCCAAATAAGTCGGATGCACCCTCTGTGTCTCTCGACTTTGAATTTTGCCAATAAATTAAAAATACATACAGAAAATTTTGTGCACCATTTCCTTTGGGAGGGCAATCTCTCTCCTCACCATCGGCAAGGAACCTCAAAGCCGACTCGATTGGACACACAATCGAAGACCGCGCTATAACCAAGTGCAGTTTGGGGCTCCGCATCGGGCGCAGCCGGAACCAACAGTTTCGTTATATATATCTTATTATCTAAAAAGAGTTTGCGTGGGTAGTCAAAGTCCATCCTACTTTTAATACTTTTAAACTGTGAAGTTTACTTATCCAAGTAAATATTTAATTAGGCTGAACAACCTTTTCATTTACAACAAATATTTAATCTTTAAAGGTTTTATTAAAGTGAAACAACTGCCAATCGAGAGTGAAATTTACCATTTTATCAAGGAAATTTGTATGTCATAATGAGAAATAGAAAAACATTTCAAAAATGGCATCTCTGCTTCGTATCGAATAATACGGATTCCTTGACCAACTCAAATTACTGAATTTAATATTGTTAAGAAGGAAAAATTTTCATTGATGCCTAAACTGCCTCATTAGTTTAGTTAATTCAACTAATTTGAATCGGAATCGAGAAACGATTTAATCCTTTTCTTGTCGATCAGACTTAAACCTATGTTAATCAGTTAAAGTCGTGTGCCTTCTGCCGATTTATCACTTTTTGGAATATTGACTGTTTTTACCGTTACCAATTGCAATACTCTTCTCATATGAATCGATTTTGTTCGTTAACTTTCTCTGATTTGACTAATTTGTGTTTCTGCCATTTCAGCGCAATGTCAAAGCCACAGCAATTAAGGGACTATGGTGGTGAACCTGGATGATGCTCGTCCACGGATTTTTTTGGGATCCCACTTCTTACTGGCAATGTGGCAATGACCAGGATCAGGGGGCACAACTCAATCGTTGTCCAGCCAATGAACTCTACTATGACAATGCACAACGATGTGTGAAATAGCGTTGGACTGAATCAGTGGAACCGCTAACAAAACCAGCTAAATAATGCAAGTTATTGAAATTTTAATAAAAAAAAAGAAATTCCACAAGACGGATAAATTTATTTAAAATTTGGGTAAGGGATGCGATAAAGCTGTCTAAATCAGGGCCCCTTCCATTTCACTCAATTTGACAACTGTCAACATTTTTACAGATCACTGGAAGGCGAGATATAAGGTGGCAAGGTAAAACATGGTTGATCTGGCAACCCAGTGGCAACGAACGAAGAAGCAGAGGTAGGCAGTCGTTGGAAAACTCAAGTTGATATCAATCGTCGGAAGTTGAACAAGAAACCAACTTGGCAAGGGTGTTTTTTTACAGGGTTGGAATAACGCAACGATAGATAAAGATATTGGCATGACTTTTTTCCTTTATTTATTAGATCAATTCATGGCATCGCATCTTTATTATATTTTTTTTTTGACCACTTTGGCCAACAATTGAGGCCGCATATCGCCAATATCTCGCCGATTATTGTCCTCTAAGTGGTCAAGGGTTTGCGGCTTATCCGCATAAGCCAGTGACTTGACATAACCCCACAGAAAGTAGATGGCGGGGCTAGATCACACGATCTCGGTGGCCAACTCTTTGCTCCAAATCGGGAAATTAGGCGATCTCCAAACGTCTCTTTCATCAATTTAATTGTGGCACGAACTGTGTGGCAGGGAGCGCCGTCCTGTTGAAACCACAGGTCCTTGACATCATGGCGGATCAATGATGGATTGATCGTGTTCCTGGCTATTTCTAATAATGGAAAAACAAATTACTTATTAATGAATGCCAATCTGAATGGATTCTTTAACACTGAAAATTTATTTTATTTATTTGACGATATTTTAAAGTTATTTCATGTAAAATGCACAATAATTATTTATTATACTTCGAATATTTATGTTGAGTATAAACAGTTGATTTGAATTTTATTTCAGTTGGAATGGTCGAATTAGCATCAGCACCGATTTGAGGTATTCAAATGTATACCCCTTCATAGAATCTATTTCTTCTCTGACTATTTTATAAAATCTGCCATTGAGATTGCTAAAAAAAAGAAACAAAATATCGACATTATTTAACTTTACCATTATTGATCATAAATTATCTACTTACGATCCAAGAGGATGGGAGAGCCACCAGCCACAACGGAATTCTTCTGCCCAATGTCTGTCATCATCTAAATCATTATCCTGATCATACGTCGAGAACTTGTTACCTAATTCAACTCCTAACATATCTATAGCTGTCCCACTAAAATTTCCAATTGATTCCAACTTATATTTTTCGTTTTCATTGCCAATTCTAAAATTGTTATATCTCGCAAACTCGACTTCTCCTTTGAAATGTTCTATTTCTATGTACAATTCATAACGTTCCGAATTGGTAATGCGATGCAAAGATTCTAGGCCTAAGAAAAATTCTCCTCCTAATTTACCGAAACCCTCACGATACTCTGTCCAGTTCCTATTAAAATCCTCACTCTCATCAAATAGTTTCTGGATTACCATCCATCCACCACCATCTATATCTCTATTACAGACGGCAGTGAATGGATCTAAACCAGGAAGTTTGATTCTGTGAATACCCGATGGGAGGCCTTTGCAACTAGTTTTCGGAAGTTTTTCTTTGCATTCCACTAAACCTTTTTCTATGGTTTTTATCTTAAGGGAATTGCTTTCAACTAAAAAGTTTTTAATGGTTAACTGATTTTGAGTTTCCTCCAATTGTTTCTTATATGCCGAAACTTGAGATTTAAGTTCTTGTATTTCATTGTTTAATATTTCTTCTTTAGTTTTATAATTTGATGATTCATTAATTGATTTTGCCGCAAAATCGTCTATCATATTATCCCTCTCCTTTCTTAAGTAATCAAGATCAATTTTGTGTTTCTGCTCTACATCTATTCGATTTTTTCTTTCAAGTTCAATTTCATTTTTTAAATTTTCTCGATGAGCAATGCATTCATTCAGATCTTTTATTTTAAGTTTCATATTGTCATTACTTTTTTGTTTGTTATATTTTTGTTTATCAGATTCCCTAAGTATTTCATTTGTTTTGCGAAGCTCTTCAATTTGTTGATTTAAAGCTTTGAGTTGTTCTCTAAAATCACTAAGTTCGAGCAATCTCTTCCTGAGGTCTCTAATCTCTATGTCTCTCTCTAAATGCTCTTTTGTATTTGTCTCAGCTCGTTCCCTTAGTTCTCCAATGTAAGTTATTATCGGCTTTATAGACTTGTAGCAAGAGGAGCTACATAAATTCTAAAGAAAGATTTGGGAATCAGAATAATGAAGAAGATCTCACTTTCTGGTTTTCACTTACTCCGTCGACATCCATCAAATTTGAAAGAGTTGCTGATGACGTTTTGTCGTTTCCGAAGAGAAGAAATAGCCAACAAAGGGCAAAGACACTTTGTAGTCGAGGATTCATTTTGGAAAAAATTCCAAAATAATATATTTTAAAGATGTTTTTTTTATATTTCACTTGACACGTTTGATGGCGATAATGTCACTGAGTGGAATGATTTGACTATTAGAATCTCTTTTAAATTCTCTATTTATTCGCAAATTTGAATTTTTTGATAAGATTTAGAAGACAAACTTTGGACCAATTTAGTTGTTATCAGTCTTTAATATTCAGTTATACATTCTGATTCTAAGTTCACAAATATGTGTGTATATGTGGATGCCTATCTCTTTGATAGAAATAGTTTTAACACAGACTCTTATATAGTCTCTCTCTCTCTTTTCTAAAGTCCACGAACTAAAGCTCATTAAATTACGAAGGGCATGTTGCAAGGGCATATTCTAAATAAATTTGTTCTAAAAGAAGAATCTTAAATTTAAGTCATTGGAATCCGTCCAAATATAGATGGTAAATTATCTCCAAGTTGATTTACACAAGATGAAAACAGAATTCAACAGGAGGTGTAGTACGTGGCACGAATTTAGCTTCTGAATGTCCTTATGATCCAGTGACGAATTCGAAGGCAATGCAACTATCACCTTCTTGGACAATCTTTCCATATCCCACGTAAGTATTATATAATCCATTTTGGTATATCTCTTCAAATTGTTTTTGCCGATGAAATATATTTCGTTATCTGTAAAAATTTTTATACGTGTACATACAGTTAAATGAACTAGTGTAGTAGTCTTGGTCTGGCAAATCCAAGATGCCAAGTCAGGAGTTTGCGGATTGGACCTTGGACATTCAAAGTAACTAGAACTAAAACTCTATTAGTTTGATGTATAATAAACTGGGCAACTAAGGCAATGCTATTTACGATAAAATGAAACAATGAAGCAAAATAACTAAAATTACATATAAACGTTTGAGCCGAAAAGCAGGCAACAGTTTTCTGCTTGGAGCAATGCAGATGCACTGCTTACTTTCACTTGTGTTAGCTGAGCCACTTAGCAATTCTCTAATAGTTGCTGTTTGTAGTACAATCTAACAATTTGAATGACATCTGTTTAGGGAAACTAATTCTCAGTTCAGCAAGCAGGAAGTACATTTCCTTTTAGTCTACTTAATAAGGACTCTTGTAGTGATCATATAGTGTATACAAAAGTCGCTACATCTCTTAAACACTTAAGAAGGCACGCAATGCATGTGCATATGCGTTGTCATCAAATTACACTACTTTACACACTAGAACGTAAGACAAGCATATTCTCCTTATTGAACCATTTTGTAGCATAAGCATTCTATGTAAACTAGACCATAAGAAACAGTATAAATAAAGCGGCCTCGACCCTAAGAGGTCAGTCAACCTAATCGCATTCCATCTGCAAACAACCAAAACATTGGCTAGTCTCATCATTTCAAAAGTCGCCCACCAATTGGCACCCCAATGTCTAGTAGATGTGAAGATATACTATATTTATATATCAACAATTCTCTTTTAAGTCTTTGAACAATTTTCAAAATTGTCTACGGAGCTAATGCTAACATACTCCACATCTTCTAGTTTTAGTTTTTTATATTTTTGTTTAATTTGTTTATTGAGTTTGTCATCCCACTGGGAGATGCTTCATCTGTGGAAGCAAAGAGACAACAAGTGTACCAACTGGTAAATTGTCACTATTATGCCAATGACATTGAGGGAATCCAATTTAGATTACCTAATTCAGTCTGCTAAACTATATTTGATTTATTTAATATAACAGGTTATTCAGTAAGTAGAACCAAAGAGATTAAACACTCCTCAAACAATCCGAAGTATAAACAAATTGGTTATCAGAACAAAAGCTGACCTTGTGTTGGTGCTTGAAATAAATGCTCAGAAAGTGATTCATATTATGTAGAAAAATACTCTACACCCATTCATTGGAACAGCTATAGTTCACTATAGTTTTACAGTGGTGTGTTTAGGTGTTCCCTTTATACTATTCCTGTATATATATTTTTTTTTAATTCATTTATTAAGTTAAACATTAAATAACAAAAAATTTAAATTTGTAAAGCAAGATATAATAATGAAGTATGTAAAAGGGAAGAAAGAAAGTTGAGAGAATAGGGGAGAAAAGGAGAGAATGAAGAGCCGATGAGATCCTGCGGGACTACTGTGACGCATTGCTTCGCAGGACTCGCTGGCAGGCCATCTATGGCCCTTCTGTGATGCGTGACCTTTCGGTTGCCCGCAGTTTGTACATCGCCTGTGTCGCAAATTTGCATCCATCTGACCATTTACTTTGGTCACATAGCATGTTGGTCACAAAGTTGGTGCTGGTTACGTTAGCACCGCCGAACGCCGCCTCCAGGGCGCGCCGTTCCTCAAAGAATCTTGGGCACTCCACGAGGATATGTTCCGCTGATTCCAAGATCTCATGCTGGCATTCCGGACAGACTGGACTGGTGTCGTGCCCCAGCTTGAACAAGTAAGTTCTGAAGCATCCGTGACCGCTGAGTAGTTGGGTAAGCTCGAATGTAACCTCACCGTGTCGCCGATTGACCCATGCTGGTATGTTGGGTATCAATTTAAAGGTCCACCTGCCTTTCTGTCCCGCGTTCCTGTATATATGTATATATTTATATGTCTGATTATAAATGAATTTGTTTCAATTTGTTAAGTTATAATCTTCTCTCAATTTTCAATTTATTCGATCAACCTAATCTTGAAATACGGATTCGATTGCTAAATCAAAGACAATATACAAAGAGCGGATGTATTTGAACTGATTATTTGTTTGGTTTTAAAACAACACCAAAGCGGTAATGTAATAGACCAGCCATTTGTCATTTAATTTGTTTTGGCACGTTTTTAGTTTCATATCCGATTTGGACATGGCCACAAATATTGGAGAATTTGGCCATAATATTCCTTCTTCAGCAATTTTAGGGTGCTTAACAACATTCATTCGGTTATCTGGAGACAACTTCCTCTCTATTGAAATCAAGAACCGTTGAGTAACATTAGAAATACTCCCGCATTGCTGGGTTCAAACCGGAAGGGCGTGCGATAGCCGCTCTTCCGCAACTTGATAAAGAATGCTAAAGAAGTGAGGCCTCAATGTGCTCTGGCTTAGGTTGGCAGATTCAGAAGTATTTGGAGAGCCGACTGGCTTGGTTGATTATATTTAACTAATTCCTATTTAGAGCAAAAATTATTACAATGATGAAATAGAACCAAATTTATTCATTGAACTGGGTTGATCCTGCCTCGGAACAGGAAGGAATAAATCACAAGTGTCCTCTTTCACACGGGTAAGCAGTTCATCAGTTAACCAGATCATAAAAAGAAACGATCGTGGTCAGCTTTAATTTGATTTGATTTAGTCATCTCCTCGACAAAAATAGTGGTTCGTGTTAGACCGGTGTTCCATTCTTCGCTGCTGAGGTACTAACAAAATTCGGGACTGAAATAAAATAAAAAAGTGTAATGAATCAGCCTGAAGGCTTTCATTCCCTCAGAAAGGCGCGTAAACTAAGAAAATGATATCTAGAATGTACTGAGTTATCCTACTCGAGTGGGTCCTTAAACAGGTCAATAGAACCGGCAATATGAAAAAGAAAAGACTACAAAATTCAAACATAAGTGAAAGAAAGAAATAAAGCAGATAATGTGATACATGTGTGATAATGAATAATATAATTTATTCTTTTACTTTCTTTATTACATTTACAGCACCACTCACTGATCCTTCTCCATAAAGGATCCTGCTGCACAAATACGAAACTTCAACTCCCAAACACACATCAAAGACTAACTTAGAATTAATACAGTTTTAAGACAGGTGAGTGAAAAGTGCCGAACGAATTGAATCTGAATAAAAAGTGTACGAAAGGTTTTAATATTTCCTTAGTTAACGTGCAAGTCACTGAATGAGGAATTTCCATTAAAACAGCGGGTTAATTTTTGATTCCGACTTTCTTCTTTGGTCTTTAAATTCGGTTTCTCTGGTATTTTTCTTAGTATTTGAACTTCGACCGGTAGGTTCTATAAAGGCAGGAAACTGGATTTGATAAGTGGTTCAGGTTGCTGGGCCAACAATCACACATTCTTGGGGGTTTCGTTATCGTGCGGAAGTTACTTAGCTGCCCAAAAATCATCCATTCAGATAGAGAGAGAGAGCGAGAGAGATAGCGAGGGAAAACATTGAGCTACTTTGGCGATGGTGCGCAAGTCCAGGGAGTTGGTGATAGCCACTTCAATTTGGGAAGGGATGAGGGTCTAATATTGAATATCAGAGCAGTACATTCTTTTTTTTTAATTGCTGATATTTGAGCGTTGCCCGATAACGCTTCTTTTTGTACTTTTTTGCTTTATTCTACAATAATTAAAAACACAAAACGATTAAAGTAGAGTAAAGTAAAATAAATAATTTTCCTCAATTCATATCTAAATTCGTGACGGATGGAAACCATTTTAACGCAATCCTCCGAAAAGGAGTTGAAATTCTGCAAATAATTTGGACTAAGAAATACTAAACTTGTCAATTCTAAATAGAGTCTAAAACCTTAATTCTATATTGTTCTCCCTAACATTTATGAATTTTAAAACGCAAATGAGGAGTTCCTTAAGGGGAATTGCCGCAACATCTCCTGAAATGTGCATTATATCGTTCGATGACAATCATCTATAACTCTATCACTTAGCAAGAGAATGAAGTGCATTCCTAAATACAGTTTCCTCCTTTACACTCATAGTAAGCGACTTTTTTGCTAGGAGATTAGTATGTAACTTATTGCATCCTTTAACAGTGATTTGATAAG
>JAEIGH010000417.1:0-52660 GCA_018903575.1 Drosophila saltans | reverse complement strand
AAACCCTTGCAGAGGGTATTATAAAATTGGTCAGATGTTTGTAACGTATAGAAATATACATTTCCGACCCCATAAAGTATATATATTCTTGATCAGCATCAATAGACGAGTCGATTGAGACAAGTCCGTCTGTCCGTCCGTCCGTCTGTCTGTTTAGCCATACGTTTTCGAGCTTAAATTTTAAGCTACATGGTTGAAACATGAAAAGTTAAGTTCCTAAATCGATTGAGCAGGTAAAGTTTAAAAATTATTCGGATCGGATAATTATCACCGGAGTTATTAACTAAAACGTGGAGGTACCTCGAGTAAAAAAAGGCATTTTTTTTGGCAGCAAACAAAAACAAATTCTAAGCAAACACGCACACACATACATATGCAAAAATTCGTCACCATGCGGTGTGTGAGAGAGACGGAAACATTTGCGTTGTGTTGTTGCACAGAACGAAATTGAAAGAGCGAGATGCCATGCGTTTGCTATATATGTCGAACTAGCTTAAGTGAGTTAAGTGAGGATGGTGTCGTAGTACGTAAAGATCGGTCGCGCGATGGTTCGGTGTTTGGTGGGTTCGGTTCTCGGTGAATTCGGGAAAATATTTAGATGAGTTTTTTTCGTCTTTTTTGTTTTTCGATTTTTATTAAACATTAATACCAATTACTTTTAAATTTTTGTTTTTAAATTAAATAATAAAACAATGAAGCTGCAAGGGTATACAAACTTCGTCAAAGCCGAAGTTAGCTTCTTTGATATTTATACCCTTGCAAAGGGTATTATAAAATTGGTCAGATGTTTGTAACGCATAGAAATATACGTTTCCGACCCCATAAAGTATATATATTCTTGATCAGCATCAACAGCCGAGTCGATTGAGACTTGTCCGTCTGTCCGTCCGTCCGTCCGTCCGTCCGTCCGTCCGTCTGTCCGTCTGTCCGTCTGTCTGTTTAGCCATGCGTTTTCGAGCTTAAATTTTAAGCTACATGGTTGAAACATGAAAAGTTAAGTTCCTTAATCGATCATCCAGATTAAGTTTAAAAATTATTCGGATCGGATAATTATCACCGGAGTTATTAACTAAAACGTGGAGGTACCTCGAGTAAAAAAAGGCATTTTTTTTGGCAGCAAACAAAAACAAATTCCAAGCGATCACGCACACACACACACATATGCAAAAATTCGTCACCACGCGGTGTGTGAGAGAGACAGAAACATTTGCGCTGTGTTGTTGCACAGAACGAAATTTAAAGAGCGAGATGCCATGCGTTTGCTATATATGTATGTCGAACTAGCGTAAGTGAGTTAAGTGAGGATGGTGCCGTAGTACGTAAAGATCGGTCGCACGATGGTTCGGTGTTTGGTGGATTCGATTTTCGGTGAATTCGGGAAAATTTTTAGTTGAGTTTTCTCTTCAAATTACTTAAAAAATTTTGTTTTTAAATTAAATAATAAAACAATGAAGCTGCAAGGGTATAAAAAATTTGGCAGAGCCGAAGTTAATGTCTTTGATATTTTTTTTAATTTAAATTGCAAACAAAATATACCATTGCAAGCGAACATTAATGTTGGTCTTCTCCAAAACCCTTAATGCTACAGAGCTGAAATTATACACATAGACTTCTTTTTGTTGCAGGCATTGTATATCTCGAAATCATCCTTATCGGATAACTATATCATATAGCTCCCATAGGAACGATGGGTCGAGAATAAAATTAAGGTTTCATAACTTTGTTGTTTTTTAATCGAATGTTACGAAATTTGAATTCAATTAATTAAATATACTTTCTAATTATTTTGAAGTTTAGTTTATTTTGAAGTTTAGTACATATGGAAATGTCTGTGCTAAGTTTCAGCCAAATCGGTTGACTATATGTTATAGCTCCCATAGGAACAATCGGATCAAAAATTTTTTTTTGGTCGACTTACATTTTTTTTCTCAAGCTATTAACATTTAATGTAGGTTTGATTTGTTTAATATGCTCTCCAAAGATTTTGTTACTTTATAAATATGTAAATATCAAATAACAGTTTGCCAAATTTGCATGCGCTCTTCTTCTTCTTTGTACCTGGAACGCGATTTTAACGCGTTTTTTTTTTTTGACAACTTTCCGCAAAAAAGCGTAAAACTGCACTATATAGGTCTGATAGGTGAATGTTCCCTCTATCACATGTAAGTATATGGTTTCATCGTGTATCTAGGTGTATCTTTGTTGATTTTACTCCACTAAAGTTGAAAAAATGCGAAAATTTTGTGTATGTTTGAAACGTCTCCAATTTACTGAATGTTTTCAATTTCACCCAAGTTTTTACAACAAACAACTAAAAATTGATCTACTTTTCGAATTAAGTAAAAATATTCAACATCGGTTGCTTAATTCGGCCAATATTCAGTTTCAAAGTTGTGAGTTTTTGTAAAAATAGTACATTTTTTTTACACATGAAAAATATCTCCACTTTGAGATGATGTAGCACCTACAATTCTTATCGGATTTCAAAAAAATTTTGGATCCATAACTGCTAAAGTATTATCTGTCGATTTCATTTTTCACTTTTGCCCAACGCGATGGTGAAAAAAATGATTTTTGCTCAGCTATCCGTGCAGAGGCCCCACTGTGCGACGTTGAGCATACCCTGTACAAACATTAAAAAAAACCCTTCGAAGTAGCCATCAATTTCGTACAAAAGTTTCCTTTACATGCAGCTACAGCGAACGCATGCTATCTCGCTCTTTCTTATCTGCCAATACAGCATTGGTATTTCAGTACAAAACGGATATAGGAATATCTCCGATGTTTATTGTCCGATTTCGACAAAATTCAGCTGGTCCAGTTTTGGTAAATAATTAGGTGTGCCAAGTAAGAATACGATATCTTTAATACAGCTCTAGTAATATATTTTCCCGATTTGCGGGATCTGTGTATGCATTAGACGCATGCTCACACCAAATTTGGTGGCTCTAGCTCTTATAGTCTCTGAGGTCTGTGTGTTCATACGGACGGACAGACGGACAGACAGTCGGACATAGCTCATTCCACTCGGCTAGTGATGCTGTCAAGAATATATATACTTTATGGGGTCAGAAATGTATATTTCTGCCTGTTACATACATTTTAGTAACTTTAATATACACTTTTACCCTATGGGTACAGGGTATAAAAATTGCATGAAAAAAGCAGCTCTCACCTTAATCGAAAGAAACTTCGTTTCATCTGGGCGTCCCAAGACTCCTCTCTTCTTTTGTATTGTATGTGGTGGGGGGTGGTTTTCCTGTCTTTTGGTTGGTTCCAATGAATAAACAGAGGTAGAAGAAAACTCCACAAATTTTCACTTCACCGTGTGTACATACTTGTATTTTCTTCAACGTTACAAAGGCAATTAAAATAACTTAACATTACTGACTTCAAGTATCTTAACATTACAAGCCTAGGTGAAAGCTCCCCAGTTCACCACTCCCGTCTCATCCTCTCGCTCTCTACGTCATTTGTGACGTAGACATCCCGGCCCCCTTGCAATATCAAGATTGCAGATGCTTCAAGGGTGTGGGCAGCTACCGGCAAGTGTCCACCCAAAGATGGTGCGCTGGGCCACGGGGAATCCGTCCCGACTCGTGCGGCAATCTGCCCGTACTACTCGGGGGTAGACATCACCACCCAACACCACGAAAATGGAGGCCGCAGCGTGGAACCGCACATCCGCCAGCCTCAGGTCCGCGAACCGCTGGCGCACGTCTAAAATACCTGAGCAAAAGGATTTTTTTAAAATTTAAAGACGTTTAGAAGTTATAGCTATAAACCGAAGTAGGTGTACATAGAGCCTGGTTGCGGGCAACAACATTCAAACGCGTTTTACTAGACTCGATTTCTTAAAACTGCTGCCAAGATATGTCAAAAACTCCTTAACCGATTTTGCTCAAATTTTCCAAATATCTTTATTATATAAAACCTATCTGAACTAAAATAATTGTGATCGCTTTGTTGTTTTTTTTTAGCCAAATAGTCTGTAAAAAATGTATTTTTTTGAATTTTGAATTTTTTATAGTTCAATGTAAGGGCTAAAGTGTTACAATTTAAATAATGTTTGGTTTTTGCAATTCGAATCAACGTAACTGTTGGTATTTTGAGCTACTTTTTTTATATGGTTTCCTGTTGGGTGGAGTATTTCGAAATATGTTTATTGTTTTCAAAAAAAAATAAAAAATGAACCAAGCAAGTCGTTCCTGCCGATCCTGCTCATTTCGCTTATCAAAAATCATATCTTCTAAAGTAGTGAAGCGATTTTCAAAATTTAAAAAACATTCGATAAGCTTCAATGGAGCTTCAAATGTTACTACCGAGGTGCCACGTGCTCGGGTTGCTTTGATAGTCAAGGTCAAAGTTTAAAAATATTTCTAGGCATATTTGACCCATAAAATTCACTTAAAAAACCCTTTTTTGATGACAAACGAACTTTATTATTCGAATTTGATAAGATAAAAAAGATTTTTTAATGTTTTGTTTTAATTTTTAATTTAAATTGCAAACAAAATATACCATTGCAAGCGTACATTAATGTTGGTCTTCTCCAAAACCCTTAATGCTACAGAGCTGAAATTATACACATAGACTTCTTTTTGTTGCAGGCATTGTATATCTCGAAATCATCCTTATCGGATAACTATATCATATAGCTCCCATAGGAACGATGGGTCGAGAATAAAATTAAGGTTTCATAACTTTGTTGTTTTTTAATCGAATATTACGAAATTTGAATTCAATTAATTAAATATACTTTCTAATTATTTTGAAGTTTAGTTTATTTTGAAGTTTAGTACATATGGAAATGTCTGTGCTAAGTTTCAGCCAAATCGGTTGACTATATGTTATAGCTCCCATAGGAACAATCGGATCAAAAATTTTTTTTGTCGACTTACATTTTTTTTCTCAAGCTATTAACATTTAATGTAGGTTTGATTTGTTTAATATGCTCTCCAAAGATTTTGTTACTTTATAAATATGTAAATGTCAAATAACAGTTTGCCAAATTTGCATGCGCTCTTCTTCTTCTTTGTACCTGGAACGCGATTTTAACGCGTTTTTTTTTTGACAACTTTCCGCAAAAAAGCGAAAAACTGCACTATATAGGTCTGATAGGTGAATGTTCCCTCTATCAGATGTATATGGTTTCATCGTGTATCTAGGTGTATCTTTGTTGATTCTACTCCACTAAAGTTGAAAAAATGCGAAAATTTTGTGTATGTTTGAAACGTCTCCAATTTACTGAATGTTTTCAATTTCACCCAATTTTTTACAACAAACAATTAAAAATTGATCTACTTTTCGAATTAAGTAAAAATATTCAATATCGGTTGCTTAATTCGGCCAATTTTCAGTTTCAAAGTTGTGAGTTTTTGTAAAAATAGTACATTTTTTTACACATGAAAAATGTCTCCACTTTAAGATGATGTAGCACCCACAATTCTTATCGGATTTCAAAAAAATTTTGGATCCATAACTGCTAAAGTATTATCTGTCGATTTCATTTTTCACTTTTGCCCAACGCGATGGTGAAAAAAATGATATTTGCTCAGCTATCCGGGCAGAGGCCCCACTGTGCGACGTTGAGTATACCCGACGTTGACTATACCATTAAAAAAAACCCTTCGAAGTAGCCATCAATTTCATACAAAAGTTTCCTTAACATGCAGCTTCAGCGAACGCATGCTATCTCGCTCTTTCTTATCTGCCAATGCAGCATTGGCATTTCAGTACAAAACGGATATAGGAATATCTCCGATGAAAACTCCACAAATTTTCACTTCACCGTATGTATGTGCTTGTATTTTCTTCAACGTTACAAAGGCAATTAAAATAACTTAACATTACTGACTTCAAGTATCTTAACATTACAAGCCGAGGTGAAAGCTCCCCAGTTCACCACTCCCGTCTCATCCTCTCGCTCTCTACGTCATTTGTGACGTAGACATCCCGGCCCCCTTGCAATATCAAGATTGCAGATGTTTCAAGGGTGTGGGCAGCTACCGGCAAGTGTCCATCCAAAAATGGTGCGCTGGTCCACGGGGAATCCGTCCCGTGCGGCAATCTGCCCGTACTACTCGGGGGTAGACATCGCCACCCAACACTACGAAAATGTAGGCCGGAGCGTGGAACCGCACATCCGCCAGCCTCAGGTCCGCGAACCGCTGGCGCACGTCTAAAATACCTGAGCAAAAGGATTTTTTAAAATTTAAAGACGTTTAGAAGTTATAGCTATAAACCGAAGTAGGTGTACATAGAGCCTGGTTGCGGGCAACAACATTCAAACGCGTTTACTAGACTCGATTTCTTAAAACTGCTCCCAAGATATGTCAAAAACTCCTTAACCGATTTTGCTCAAATTTTCCAAATATCTTTATTATATAAAACCTATCTGAACTAAAATAATTGTGATCGCTTTGTTGTTTTTTTTTAGCCAAATAGTCTGTAAAAAATGTATGTATAAAAATGAATTTTGAATTTTTTTTAGTTCAATGTATGGGCTAAAGTGTTACAATTTAAATAATGTTTGGTTTTTGCAATTCGAATCAACGTAACTATACCTGAGCAAAAGGATTTTTTAAAATTTAAAGACGTTTAGAAGTTATAGCTATAAACCGAAGTAGGTGTACATAGAGCCTGGTTGCGGGCAACAACATTCAAACGCGTTTACTAGACTCGATTTCTTAAAACTGCTGCCAAGATATGTCAAAAACTCCTTAACCGATTTTGCTCAAATTTTCCAAATATCTTTATTATATAAAACCTATCTGAACTAAAATAATTGTGATCGCTTTGTTGTTTTTTTTTTAGCCAAATAGTCTGTAAAAAATGTATGTATAAAAATGAATTTTGAATTTTTTTTAGTTTAATGTATGGGCTAAAGTGTTACAATTTAAATAATGTTTGGTTTTTGCAATTCGAATCAACGTAACTGTCGGTATTTTGAGCTACTTTTTATACCCTTGCAGAGGGTATTATAAAATTGGTCAGATGTTTGTAACGCATAGAAATATACGTTTCCGACCCCATAAAGTATATATATTCTTGATCAGCATCAATAGACGAGTCGATTGAGACATGTCCGTCTGTCCGTCTGTCTGTTTGAATCACGATGACAGCCTCAAACTTCAAGCTACATGGTTGAAACATAAAAAGTTAAGTTCCTTGATCTATCAAGTATGGTGAGTTTGAAAATTAGTCGGATCGGATAATTATCACCGGAGCTATTAACTAAAACGTGGAGGTACCTCGAGTAAAATAAGCAATTTTCTCTGGCAGCAAAGAAACAAAAACAAATTCCAAGAAATCTGCCGTACAAACACAAAAGACCCGAGTTCGAATCGCGCGGCACCAAATAAGAAATATATAAAATTATTGTTTTTTTGTTGTTGCATCTAAATTAATTTTTTACCCATACACCCTACACCCAGTTTGAACAAGATCGGATAATTATTAAGGTTACAAACAATAATCATATTTGATAGAAATTAAATGTATTTTAATGCTCACGCACACACATACATATGCAAAAATTCAAACACCACGCGGTGTGAGAGAGAGACAGAAATATTTGTGTTGTGTTCTTACACAAAACGAAATTGAAAGAGCGAGATGCAATGGGTTTGCATATATGACAAATTAGCTTACGTCAGCTAAGAAAGGACGGTGGCGTAGTATGTAGAGATCGGTGCCACGATGGGCTCGGTGTTTGATGGTTCAATGCTCGCTCGATGAAGAAGTGAAAATTTTTGGATGAGTTTCTTTTTGTTTTTTTTTTTTATTTTGTTAAACATTTATACCAATTATGTTGCTGCAAGGGTATACAAACTTCGGCAGAGCCGAAGTTAGCTTCTTTGATATTTTTATATGGTTTCCTGTTGGGTGGAGTATTTCGAAATATGTTTATTGTTTTAAAAAAAAAATAAAAAATGAACCAAGCAAGTCGTTCCTGCCGATCCTGCTTATTTCGCTTATCAAAAATCATATCTTCTAAAGTAGTGAAGCGATTTTCAAAATTTAAAAAACATTCGATAAGCTTCAATGGAGCTTCAAATGTTACTACCGAGGTGCCACGTGCTCGGGTTGCTTTGATAGTCAAGGTCAAAGTTTAAAAATATTTCTAGGCATATTTGACCCATAAATTTCACTTAAAAAACGCTTTTTTGATGACAAACGATCTTTATTATTCGAATTTGATAAGATAAAAAAGATTTTTTAATGTTTTGTTTTAATTTTTAATTTAAATTGCAAACAAAATATACCATTGCAAGCGTACATTAATGTTGGTCTTCTCCAAAACCCTTAATGCTACAGAGCTGAAATTATACACATAGACTTCTTTTTTGTTGCAGGCATTGTATATCTCGAAATCATCCTTATCGGATAACTATATCATATAGCTCCCATAGGAACGATGGGTCGAGAATAAAATTAAGGTTTCATAACTTTGTTGTTTTTTAATCGAATATTACGAAATTTGAATTCAATTAATTAAATATACTTTCTAATTATTTTGAAGTTTAGTTTATTTTGAAGTTTAGTACATATGGAAATGTCTGTGCTAAGTTTCAGCCAAATCGGTTGAGTATATGTTATAGCTCCCATAGGAACAATCGGATCAAAAATTTTTTTTTGGTCGACTTACATTTTTTTTCTCAAGCTATTAACATTTAATGTAGGTTTGATTTGTTTAATATGCTCTCCAAAGATTTTGTTACTTTATAAATATGTAAATATCAAATAACAGTTTGCCAAATTTGCATGCGCTCTTCTTCTTCTTTGTACCTGGAACGCGATTTTAACGCGTTTTTTTTTTTGACAACTTTCCGCAAAAAAGCGAAAAACTGCACTATATAGGTCTGATAGATGAATGTTCCCTCTATCACATGTATATGGTTTCATCGTGTATCTAGGTGTATCTTTGTTGATTCTACTCCACTAAAGTTGAAAAAATGCGAAAATTTTGTGTATGTTTGAAACGTCTCCAATTTACTGAATGTTTTCAATTTCACCCAATTTTTTACAACAAACAACTAAAAATTGATCTACTTTTCGAATTAAGTAAAAATATTCAACATCAGTTGCTTAATTCGGCCAATATTCAGTTTCAAAGTTGTGAGTCTTTGTAAAAATAGTACATTTTTTTTACACATGAAAAATGTCTCCTCTTTAAGATGATGATTATCGGATTTCAAAAAAATTTTGGATCCATAACTGCTAAAGTATTATCTGTCGATTTCATTTTTCACTTTTGCCCAACGCGATGGTGAAAAAAATGATTTTTGCTCAGCTATCCGGGCAGAGGCCCCACTGTGCGACGTTGAGTATACCCGACGTTGACTATACCATTAAAAAAAAACCCTTCGAAGTAGCCATCAATTTCATACAAAAGTTTCCTTAACATGCAGCTTCAGCGAACGCATGCTATCTCGCTCTTTCTTATCTGCCAATGCAGCATTGGCATTTCAGTACAAAACGGATATAGGAATATCTCCGATGAAAACTCCACAAATTTTCACTTCACCGTATGTATGTGCTTGTATTTTCTTCAACGTTACAAAGGCAATTAAAATAACTTAACATTACTGACTTCAAGTATCTTAACATTACAAGCCGAGGTGAAAGCTCCCCAGTTCACCACTCCCGTCTCATCCTCTCGCTCTCTACGTCATTTGTGACGTAGACATCCCGGCCCCCTTGCAATATCAAGATTGCAGATGTTTCAAGGGTGTGGGCAGCTACCGGCAAGTGTCCATCCAAAAATGGTGCGCTGGTCCACGGGGAATCCGTCCCGTGCGGCAATCTGCCCGTACTACTCGGGGGTAGACATCGCCACCCAACACTACGAAAATGTAGGCCGGAGCGTGGAACCGCACATCCGCCAGCCTCAGGTCCGCGAACCGCTGGCGCACTCTGTCAAAATAAGAAAATATACCATTGCAAGCGTACATTAATGTTGGTCTTCTCCAAAACCCTTAATGCTACAGAGCTGAAATTATACACATAGACTTCTTTTTGTTGCAGGCATTGTATATCTCGAAATCATCCTTATCGGATAACTATATCATATAGCTCCCATAGGAACGATGGGTCGAGAATAAAATTAAGGTTTCATAACTTTGTTGTTTTTTAATCGAATATTACGAAATTTGAATTCAATTAATTAAATATACTTTCTAATCGGTTGACTATATCATATAGCTCCCATAGGAACGATCGGTCAGCAATATAGTTTTAGAGCAATAACTTGAGTGTTTAAAAAGCGATTGCCCCAAAATTTTCTATTTTGAAGTTTAGTACATATGGAAATGTCTGTGCTAAGTTTCAGCCAAATCGGTTGACTATATGCTATAGCTCCCATAGGAACAATGGGATCAAAAATTTTTTTTTTCTCAAATTACATTTTTTTTAAGCCATTAACATCTAATGTAGGTTTGACTTGTTTTATATGCTTTCTTATGATTTTCTTACATTACAAATATAAAAATATCAAATAACAGTTTGCCAAATTTGCATGCGCTATTCTTCTTTCTTGTAGCTGGAACGCGTTTTTACCGCGAGGTTGCATTAGATTTTTGCCTTTTTGACAAATTTGCGCAAAAAAGCGCAAGACTGCACTATATAGGTCTGTTAGGTGAATATTTCCTCTATCACGTGTATATAATTATATCGTGAATCTCAGTGAATCTCTGTTGATTCTACTCCACCAAAATTTAAAAAATGCGAAAATTTAGTGTGTTTTTGAAACGTCTCCAATTTATTAGGTATTTTAAATTTTGTTGTACTTTTTACATTAGTTAACTAAAAATTGATTTTCTTTTCGAATAAAGTAAAAATATTTAAGATCAGTTGTTTAATTCAGTCAATATTCAGTTTCAAAGTTGTGAGTTTTTGTAAAAATAGTACATTTTTTTACACATGAAAAATGTCTCCACTTTAAGATGATGTAGCACCTACAATTCTTATCGGATTTCAAAAAAATTTTGGATCCATAACTGCTAAAGTATTATCTGTCGATTTCATTTTTCACTTTTGCCCAACGCGATGGTGAAAAAAATGATTTTCGGTCAGCTATACGGGCAGAGGCCCCACTGTGCGGCGTGCAGGGGTCGAGCAGCGCTCGCGTTCGAAAGTTTTCCGCGCCAACAGCAATGATGATGGTCGTCGTGGGCATCACTAGTGTGGAAGACAGGTTCAAGAGTCCTGTGAGCGAGGGAGGAGCAACGGAGGGTGAGGATGCCTTACTGGAGGAGGGGCTGACGGCTCGCGCGATGTGGAATGGCGATCGTCGATGTGAAGTAACGTATGGTGCCGGTGGTCGCCGCCCACTGCGGCAGGACAAAGACGGCTCGGCTTGAGGAACCGTTTGCACCTCTTCAAGAAGTGGACTCCTCGGCCACCCGACACCGAAAGGTGTTAGACTCACGAGAGCTTGTCTCCTCGGAGGGTTTGCGACGTTGGTGTGGACGTGGTGCCATTGCTTAAAAGTTTCGGTTGTGAACTGGAAAAAAGAGCTAGAAAGGAAAAGTTTCGGATTAGCTAAGAAATGAAAATAATTGGAAGGAACTGCAAATGGGAGAAGGAAATTATTCGGATAGCAACAACAGTTTGGTGACGGGCCTTCGGACAGTATAAAAAAAAGGTTCAATTAATTTAAATACTTTCATTTAAATTATTGAAAACTTCGTCAAGAGTTTCATTCTCAAAGTCGGTTTTATGAATATTTGTTACGATTAGACTGAGATATTTTTCGGGAAGTTGGTAATTTGGGCAACATGTTCCGCTTCGGCGTAATCCGAACCTGAATTAAAAAAAGAAAATTTAATATTATTACAATATATACATATGCACATAAGAATTTTTTAAAAAAATAGAGACTTACCTAACTGCCAAAATCGAATTTAATGTGTCAATGTGAAGCCTGTTTCTTAGCTTTTTTTTGACCAAATTAACTTGGCTAAACACCCGCTCGACTTCCGCCTTCGACTATGGCAACGAAAGTTAATGTATTGCAAATAAAGACATACTTTCAAATGGTTTGTTGCCGGCAGAATCCATATGCTTATTGACCTCAGTCCAAAAAGATACGGTATCCTCTTGATTTTTCCATTGGACAAGGTGAACTGTATTATATTGAGATACAATTTTTTCAATTTCTTCGCCATTGACTGCAAATAACTCCAACGTTTTAATTATTGGGTCTTTATTTGATCGCAAAATATTTTGAACAGAAAATGCATCTATTCTTTTCAAAATTTCAAAGTTATCAGACAATCCGAAAATAATTATATTAGATTTAATTTACAAATATAATGCAACAAGAATTGTCATAACTATTTTCCAGTTGAGAAATCAATTCAACAACGAAGTCAGTACAATGTTGGCGAATACTCATCTCTGAGATGTCATCAATATCATTTTTTTTTACTTTTTAAATGTGACTCAAACTTCTATCCCAAATATAAATCGCGTTTTACATAAAGTTCAAAATTTCTTCCAAAATATCGATTTGCCAATCGGGTAGAATAACTTTTGTTTTTAAGAAATTAATTCCAAAAATTAAGTCTCCCAATAATTTTGTGGGGTTTGATTTATTTGACTGAAAGTTTTTGTTTATACGCTGCATAACTTCCAGAATAGGCTTTAAAAATAATAGTTACAGGTAGTTGACCTCTTTGTATAAATCACTTAAAATTGAAACTTTGAAACTTTTCTGTTAACGCTGAGGTATCAAAATGCAGCTGCAATTGAATTCATTGGCTTAAAATTCGTTTAACCGCATGTTCAATTGAGGACACCTCGTGTCGCATACTCTAGGGATCTTAAGAGGTTCCTTAATAAAAAAAATATTATATGCGAGAACCATAATTAATTTTATTACATTCACAATAAGAGGCATTGAAAATAAAACATTTACTTGGGACAAGTTTCAGGACAACATAAACTTTTAGTACGTAGTTAAAATATAACAGAAACACACAAATTAATTATCTGGAAGAATAATGTTATATATGTAAACCACAAATACGACTACTTTACGCTACCTCATCACTGTTTATGACCTGATATAAACTTTTGAAAGCCATATGCCTACTTGAACTCTTTGAAAACCATGAGTAGGTTTCGCTTATTATGAATTCACTCGATTCTGGCCTTTTGAACATGTTTTTTGTATGTCCATGAGCGCGAAGGTTGTCAATTTTCAAATTCAAAGTGCACTTGCAATATTCGCAATATGCCTTTTCGGGGTCCTTGGGATCCCGAAACATCCAATTCTTTAATTCCGATTCCTTCATCCACGAATCGCGGAGCTTTTGCTTATAATTTTCTTTTGGCATGATCAAGCTTCGAAAGTTATAACACAAATAAGCGATATACGATAAGTCGATAAGTCGATTACACATTTATGAACAGGGTTGCATCGCATTGAAAAGTGATTGCTGAAGCCAAAAAATCAATTTTCAAGCGATGCCATGTAGTTCAAAATAACAAATTGTATATGTGAATTAAAAATTATTTAAAAGGATAAAAAAAAGCTAAAATTAAATAAAAAAGGCAATTCTTCCAGACAGGGGACATTTCAAAAATTTTCCGGCAATCACTGTTTCAAAAAGGACAGATCTGTCCGTGTTGGTTCCGGCTGCGCCCGATGCGGGGCCCCAAACTGCACTTGGTTATAGTATGGTCTTCAATTTGTGTCCATTCGAGTCGGCTTTGAGATTCCTAGCCGATGGTGAGGAGAGAGATTGCGCTCCCAAAGGAAATGGTACACAAAATTTTGTGTAGGTGTATATATGTATATTTAATTGCAAAATTCAAAGTCGAGAAACACAGGTGGTGCATCCGACTTATTGGGCTGACGCTCACAGACTTCAACAGGTACTTAGCAACAGCGTTGTTACTAAGCTAAATTTTCAATAAAGTTCAAAATATTCCATGGAACGACAAAAGCAGTTTAAAAATAACAGGACGTAAAGCTACATTAAATTTCTATTGGTTTCTATTTCCAAGTTCTCTCTTTGCGTCTTTCTTCGTTGACTGCTACGTCTGCGCTCTTAGGCAGCTGCAATCCAAACATTCTCCCCCCTTGTATGACGGCCATTTCGTCATCAAACGCACACCCTTCGTCCTCCAGAGTCCCTGCTCAAAAGAACTGAAACGAGAGAGTAACAATTTAAGACTGAGGTGCAAGGTTGGGGTCATTTGTAATCCAATTCTCTTGGATAGGTAATGGACAAAGCTTGGCTACTGGCCGTTTAACCAGTCCACTAATTGTCTTCGGAGTAACTACTCTGACAAGCCCATCTGTTCCAGCATGTGTCTCTGTAATCCGACCAAGAGCCCATCGATGAGAAGGGAACCGTTCATCTTTCACAAGCACCACGCATCCAACGTCGAGGTTGAGCCTTGTCTGTAACTATTCTGGCCTTCTTTGCAATCGTGTTAGATATTCAGCATTCCATCTCTTCCAAAACTGTTGAGCACAGTATTGACAATTTTTCCAACGATCTACTAAACTTAAGTTTGTTACATCTGGGGTTGGAGGTGACAACAGAGCATATCCCGTTAAAAATGGCCTGGTGTTAAAACCATCACGTCCTCCGGATCGTTTGATATCGGACATAAAGGCCTTGAGTTTAAGCACGATTCAATTTGTGCTAACACCGTGGAGATTTCCTCAAAAGTTAAAACTCGGTCTCCAAAGGTCCGCTTACGATGATATTTCATCGACTTCACGCCTGCTTCCCACAATCCTCCGAAGTGTGGAGCTGAGGGTGGGTTGAAATGCCATGTGATTCCTTCCTTCTTTTGTTAACTTTGGGACGATTGACTTCGAGACATATGAATAATATGCTAACTTATCTGCTTGTAATTTTTTGTTGGCTCCAACAAATTTAGTGCCGCAATCGCTATAAACGTCTGTACATAAACCACGGCGGCCAATAAAACGATGAAATGCATCAGAGGTCAGGTCACCAACCGGTTCCAAATGTATAGCCTTGGTGACGAGGCAGATAAAAACTGCGACATATCCCTTTTGGGCCACTCGTCCTCTTCCCTTGGATGGCGAAATACTTATTGGTCCAGCGTAGTCCACTCCGACTGAAAGAAAGGCTCGCGATGGACGCACTCTAACTCCTGGTAAATTTCCCGTTTGTTGACCTGAAACTTGAGGCTTCATTTTAAAACATGTGAGACATTTATGTATGCCAAAACGAACTGCATTACGCCCATTGATAGTCCAAAACCTTTTTCTTATGAAATTGAGAGTCAGTGAAGTTCCACCATACATCGTACAAACATGACTGTGTTTAACAACAAGCTCTGTAAACGGATGTTCATAGGGTAGAATATAAGAATGCCTTTCATTGAACCGTAATAAGGAATCTCGTATTCGGCCACCGAGACGTAGAAGACAATGTTTTGGGTCAAAATATGGATTAAGTGGCAATAGAATGCTATCCTTGGCAATTGCCACTCCTTCAGCTAATGAGTTCCATTCCGATGGAAAAAAGTATCGTTGCACCATTCGAATAAGTTCTCTAAGATTTTCCTCTAGTTCAGCAATTGACATATCGGATAGTCTATATTCCCAAGCCCGTTGTTTCACGATGCTCCGCTGGTATGTCTTCTAATAACTCTGGGCAATTGCTAGCCCACTTTCTTAATTCAAATGTGCCACTTCGAAGCATTGCAATGACTTGACTCTGTACTGCCTTCGCTTCGGCAATACTATTTCCTCCAGCCAAAATGTCATCGACATACATTTGATGTTTCATCACATCTACGGCCAATGGAAAATTCTCTTGTTCATCTATGGCCAGTTGTTGCATCACACGCATAGCTAAGTAAGGTGCGCAGCTCGTTCCAAACATAACCGTCGTGCATGTAAATTAAAATATAGTGTTATTTATTTCAAATTTTAAAATAAGCCAAAGGCTGTTTATTTACTTAGGTGGTTTTTTAGACTGATTTTACAAACTTAAATTTATCCCTAGCTAACTGTGGGTTTGAGGCAGAGCAGAAGCAGCGGCGTCGGCGTATTGCAATGTAGGCAGAAAGAGTTCTGCTCGTGGCGGATGCAGACTTGAGGTGTCAGCAAATGATGGGTCTGCTCGTGGCGGAAATGTGTTGGAATATTCGGGTTAATAACTTCTGCTCGTGGCGGAAATATGTTGAAATAATTCTGGTTAATAACTCCTCCCCCTCTAATTTTCGCTTGTCCTCAAGCGATTTTAGAAAAACGGAATGTTGTTAAATTGAAGTTGATTTCTTTGATGTTGGGTATTTATTTTCTCCAGTGGAGGTGCCAATTGGAGAATGACTTTTCCTTTTTTTTCTGTATAGACAAATACTGCAAATTATAATCGCCATTATGCAGAGTGCGGTTAGTGCTGAAATTCCTTGCGTTGTTATTTGCAGGTATTCAATCTTCTCGGTGTTGTTAATGTGAAGGTTTTGTAATGCCTGGAGTGACAGTATATGGAGGCGTCTTGTTTCTTTTGGTGTTATCTGGATTATTGGGGCATTTGTTTCTATGGGGGTTGTTTCGATATTGCTGAATAGTTTTTCGTTTAGGTGAATCGTCTCGTTCCAGAATTTTATAAGATAGGAGCCAGAGATGTGTTCAGTTTTATTTTGGTAGGTTATTGTTCCATTAAAATCGTTGAGCATCACGAGTCCATTGTAGATTTCCTCTATGGTTGTAATATGGTCTGCGTTAGTAAACTCGCACAGTGATTTACCTCCTTTAAGGAGCCTAGGCAAACACTTATTATTACTAATGTTTACAATTTCATTTTTAGAACAGATCTTAATATTACTGTAGTTTTTGCAATTTTTTATTACTCCAAAAATGTTATTTCCATTTAATAATATTTCTTCATATTCTATATTAATAATTAAATTGATGTAGTTTTATTGTGTAGGATTGAAATGTCTGCGAACTCTAACATTTCTTCTATCGTCAAAGGAGGCATACCTCCTGCTTGGAATATTTTAAAGACTTCATGAATTTCGTTCTCTTCTAACAGGAAAGTATTTATTACGTTTATTTTTGCCCATTGAATGGCGTATTTTATATTTACTATTTCTTCTTTTACCAATCGAATTTGTGTTTGAATATTAATCGCTATTTCGTTGCTGATAGAACTATCTTTATGGATTGTATTTAAAAGACTGTTTGTAACCTGAGTCAAATTATTTAATCTTTCTTCCAATTGGTTATTAATAATGACTTGTCTATTGTTGTTAGAGATTTCTTTGTTAATGTAGTTTTCGATGTGTAGGAAATCATCGTGATCGGGACTACCCGCAATGTATTTCCATGCTGTCCCTATCATATTAATGGCCCTGGTGTTTCTGCTTTTTGTTGTGGAGGTTAATGTATTAAGTGTCGAATAGGTTTGTTTTATCTCATGGTAAATTAATTGGTGTAACGCGTTATATTCTAGGTCATGTTCAGTATAGAAATTTAAAGTGTCTAATGTCGTTTGTATTTTCTTCAGGTCTATTAAGTGTATAATTCTTTTTTATACCAGTTTGGATTTTTCCCAGTCCCTTGTTTATCGTAACTGTCTGAGCGTCTGTGTAGTTAGTTATGTCCAATGATCCTTGCGTCCCGCCTATTGTCCATGTTGTCAACAATCTGAAATTAAGTGTTTCTGATATTACTTTTGTGAACTGTTCTGCCGGAATTTGTTGTGACTGTTGTGTTAAAATTTTCTTTGACTATTTCCTTTTTGAATCTCGGTGAAAGTTTAGATCCTAGTCTAGTGTTTATTTTTACAAATATTTCGTCACCTGGTAAGTAAGTTCGGAGACGTTTTTTTTTTTTTATTTTATGTGATATTGTAAGTGATTTTTTTGTTTTTCTTTAAGTCGGTCAACTTTGTCTTGTCTAGTTTTCTCATATTCTTCTGGAGTGGTGTTCGTTGTTCTCCCGAAGAATATTTCTAATGGTCGCTTATTGGTTACGGAATGGAAAGTATAATTATACTCATAGATGGCCCTGTCGACTAATTCTTCAAAGGTTCTGTGAATTTTGTCCCTTTTTATAATTCGAATTATTTCGGACAAGGTAGAATGAAATCTTTCGATTTGGCCATTAACTGTACTTTTATAGGGTGGTGCAGTAAAAATTTGTATTTTGAGTTGATCTTGAAGCATGAATTTTATTGAGGCAGAATTAAGAGATTTTTCGTTGTCCATGACAAGGTATTTAGGGACACCAAAGTAAAAAATAAGTTCTCTTAATGGGGATCTGATGTCTTCTATTGATTTTGATTTTATTACTCTAGCTTGGGCCAGTTTTGAAAATTTATCTATAGCTGTTAGGACGAGTTTGCCTTCTGTTGAGTAAATATCTATATGAAGAATATGTCCGGGGTATTCTGGGATCGGTGTTTCTTTTATTTCGGGGTTTGTTGGATGTCTGTCGTATTTAAGTTCTTTGCAGATTGTACACTGTTTCACTATGGTTTCTATTTTACTTTTCATTTTCGGAAAATAGAATTTCTCTGCCAATTGAATTTTGTTTTCTATTGCGTTACGATGGGCTATGCGATGAGTTTTAATTATTTCTTCTTCTTGTTGTGTTTCGTCCGTCAAGTCCTGTACTTGTCTTTGGGAAAATCGAATCTTGTAACTACTAAAGTTCTCTGGATAGATTCTTTGGATTTTTCCCATAATGTCTTCTGTTGTGATTATTCCATTTATAACCATGGGGTCGAGATATTTTTTCAAAAATTGTGTAAGTGAGTCAGTGTCGTAGTCGTCTCTGTATACTTCGTGTCTGTAATACGTTGGGAAAGGTAGACTGAATTTATAATCGGGTTGGCTTGACTTGTGAATGAATATTTGGTTCTTAAATACGTTGATGGGAACTTCCATGCTTGGGATTAAGTGATGGCTAGAACTTTCATCACTATGTTGGGTGGTAACTGAATTTAATTCATTTGAAGTTTTTAATCGAGATAATGCATCTGCTACGATGTTATCTTTTCCAGGCTTGTAAATTAACTCATAATCGTATTCTTCTAGATGTGCCTTCCATCTCTTAATTCTTGGATTTCCATTCCAACTACTAAGAGAATGAGTAAGAGGTTGATGATCAGTGAATATTTTTACTTTGGCTTTACCGTAAAAGTAGTTTCTGAGGCTTTTAGTTGCCCAAACGATGGCAAGCATCTCTTTCTCATTTGTTGCATAATTCTCTTCCGCTTTGGAAAGCGTTCGAGATATAAACGATATCGGTTGATTGTTTTGTGATAATACAGCTCCTATTGCGAAATTCGAAGCATCTGTTGTAAGATGAAATTCTTTATTAAAGTCTGGGTAACGAAGGATTACTTCGTTTGAAATTAGTGAATTTTTTATTTTTCTGAATGATTCGATTGCTTCTTGATTTAAAAGGATTGATTTTGTTAGTGCAGCTTTCTTGCTGACGTGCCCATCTTCCCCTCTTAATAATGAAGTAAGGGGTTTTGCTAACTTAGCGTAGTCCCTTATGAATCTCCTATAGTAACCCGAAAGACCTAAGAAACTTCTAAGTTCTCGGATAGTTTTAGGAGGTGAAACTTTGGCAATAGCTTCTACTTTTTGTGGATTGGTTTCCACTCCTTTATCAGAAATTACGAAACCTAAAAACTCTACTTTCTTCTTAAAAAATCCCATTTGTCCATTTGACATTTTATGTTGGCTTTTTGCAGAGTTTCGAATATTACTTTTAATTTTGCCAAATGAGATTCTTCGTTATTACTAAAGATGATAATGTCATCAATATAGATGAAACAAATTTTTCCTATGTGTTCTCTTAGTATGTCGTCCAATGCTCGTTGGAAAATTGAGGGAGCATTTTTAAGCCCAAACGGAAGTCTAGTAAACTCGAATTTGGCATTATTAATGGAAAATGCCGTCTTTTCAATGTCGGATTGCTTTAGTTTTATTTGGTGAAACCCACTTTTGAGGTCTAAAACTGAGAAATACTTACTGCTACCCAATTGGGCAAGTACTTCGTTTATTTCTGGAATGGGGTATTTATCGGCAATTGTAATTTTATTCAATTTTCTGAAATCGATTACTGTTCTATACTTTTTTACTTTTGACGCATCCAATTTCTTGGGAACTACCCATACTGGTGAATTGTAGGGGGATTTAGATGGTCGAATGATGCCATCTTCGAGCAGTTGGGAAATCTGCTTATTGACTTCGTCCTTGAGTGACATAGGATATTGATAAAATCTAGAGTAGACTGGACAGTCTGAATTTGTTCGGATTTCAGCAGTTACATTGGTAGTGTATGTGAGTTTTTCATCTGGCTTGGCAAATAATTGAGAATGTTTATTAAGTAGATTTTGAAGCTTTTGCTGAAGGTTCTCTGTTAAGTGTTCTACACGTGGGCCTATGTTATTTACTGCTTCTATAGGTTTCTCTTTTATAGGGATGGTGATTTGATCATTGATTCTCATACAGTTTTTATCTGTATAAATAACTGCTTTTAGTTGTTTGAGACTATCGTTACCTAAAATGGCATCGAATGATTTTAATGTGGGGAGAAGAAAGAATTTAATGGGTACTTCGGATATGTTAAAAAGGTTGGCCATCTTATGGTGCGTAATTTCGATGTTGCCACCGACTGATACTGCGACAAAAGATTGATCGTTGTGTATAGGATTTGAAACTAAATTTGGTTTTATGTAATTACGATTAGATCCGGTATCGATAAGAATTTTTAAAATTTCACCGCTCCTCACTTTTGTTTCGATATATGGTAGGGAGGAGCTTCTTCCCTAAAAAATGAAGATCAGAGTATTCTACTTGTGGAGCTTCTGAAATATTGGGATCAAAGGTTTCTTGGTATTCTTCAAGTGTTTGTTCAAATTCGTTTTCCTTTTCATAGTCTTGTATTACCTGTTGGTATGCTGTATCGTCGTCAGTCTGTTCGATGTCTTTTTCGTAACTTTCGATATTAAAATTTCGTTGTCTTTTGTCTGGTGGTGGTAACACTGGTGGTGGTTGACTGTAACCTGAACTAGTAGGAGTCATGTGTGTCCTTGGCATTGGAATCGGTTTTTGCACTGGTCGGAAATTATTTGATTGGGATTTATTAATTGCATGAATGGACCTATAAGTCTGGTTTTCTATCTTAAGGCACAAGTGTAAAGCGTGCGGTAGATCGGTTGGTTCCTTCATACCCAGAAGCCGTGGGAGGTCTCCTCTAAGTCCCCGAATGAATGTGTCTAAGGCTTTGTCTCGGTAAAGGGTAGTCAAAAGTTGTTCTGAATCGCGTGGTAATTCCATGCACCCTACTTTGTTTAAAATTAATGACAAATGTTTGTAGACCATTCCGTGGAATTCTTCAACAGATTGATTGCTACCTTGGACAATGGCTGTCATTTGATATTCCAAAGTAGTTAAATCGCGTTTGTCGGCATAGTGGAGAGTAAGACACCTTGAAATCGCGTTCCAATCTAGTGGAACATTATAAGATTCTAAGGCGGTATCTGCGTTACCAGTTATTTTATTGCGTATTGTGTGAAGTATACCAAAGTACTTCGGGGTACCTTTCAAAGGTGAATAATTTTCTAATACCCTTTCTACTCCCTTCTTCCATGAATTAAATTGTGAGGGATCGCCTGAAAATTCTCGAAGGCACCTAACTACGTCTGGTACTTTGTCCATATCTGTTAAATTAGCTCGGTGTTGAGGGTCTATTGCCTGATCTGGGACATTTAGAAAATTTTGGTGCGGATTGTTTAGTTGCCTTAATAAATTGGGTACCTGTTCGTTAATAGCTTGGGTAACTACCCCAGAGATAAGAGCTATCATGTCATCGCGATTCACTATATTATTCTGAGCCTGAGCCTGTTGAAGGACAGGAGGCCTAAGAAGATTGTTTTCATTAGCCATATTCGATTAGTAAAAAAATTTTATTGGGAAAAGATTTGTTAATTATTTAATTTGTAATAAATTTTCCTGTTACGCAAAAGATATTTTGTAAATTTGAAAATATGATTTTAATGAAATGTTAGAATTGATTATGATCAAGTTTTTTAATTGTAAATTCTTAAAATTTATGAAATATTATTCTGAAGGAATGTAAAAATTGTTTATGTTCAAGTTTTATATTTTATGTTTTTTTTTTTTTTTTTTTTTTTTTGAATGTAAAAATTTTTCAAATATATTTTTGTTTGTAATTTTAATTAAAATGATTTTATTTATTATTCTAATTTTCTTTTTGTTTGTTTCGAATTGTTTCGAGTAAATATTTTTTTTTTAAAGTTGGGTAGTTTATTTATATTATAACTAGCTTACATTAATATTGTTGCGGCTGCTCCCACCGACGGTCCGGATGTCATCCCTTTTGCCTTCTACTCAGGATCCTGCGACTCGTACTTTCTTGTTGGGATATCCTGCGGACGGACCAGACAGGATGTGCACTCCACTTTTTTGGGATTTTAGTTATTTTGTTTCTATTTAGAAACTCCCTTTTTGATCAAAACCGACCACAAAATTTTATGGGAGTCTTTCGGTTTTGATGACACCTTTTGTAAAAAACTTTTTGTTCGCACTTTGCACTTAAAACTTTTTATTTAAACCCGTCGGAAAATCTAATCTTATAGTCGTTTTGCTATTTCGATTGATTACTTAACTTGCGTACTCGACGAAAAATGGTTTATTTGACCAACGGAAAATCAAATCGTATAGGCGTTTTGCTATATTGATTGATCGCGTACTTAGAATTCGTTTTGTTCTCTCGTAGCCGTTGGTCCCTGCTCGGGCGCCAATTAAAATATAGTGTTATTTATTTCAAATTTTAAAATAAGCCAAAGGCTGTTTATTTACTTAGGTGGTTTTTTAGACTGATTTTACAAACTTAAATTTATCCCTAGCTAACTGTGGGTTTGAGGCAGAGCAGAAGCAGCGGCGTCGGCGTATTGCAATGTAGGCAGAAAGAGTTCTGCTCGTGGCGGATGCAGACTTGAGGTGTCAGCAAATGATGGGTCTGCTCGTGGCGGAAATGTGTTGGAATATTCGGGTTAATAACTTCTGCTCGTGGCGGAAATATGTTGAAATAATTCTGGTTAATAACTTGTATATTCCTCGATTTCGCCGCTTGTGTCTGATTTCCACAGAATGCGCTGATACTGTGCATCATCCTTTGTAATATTTATACATCTGTACATTTTTTCTACATCAGAAAAAAATACCCATTGTAATCCACGCCAATTGAGAATAACTGCCGGCAGCTGCACATGTAGCTATGGTCCAATCGCTAATGTCATTTAACGATTTCCCATTACTCGTTTTGCTCGACCCGTCAAAGACAACTCGGACGTTTGTAGTTGATGAAGATTCCTTTATTACGGGATGATGCGGTAAATAACAATGGCGAACTCCCCCCAATGTAGGCCCTTGGGGACTGCTCGAATATGGCTGTGCGACGAGTTCCATTTGACCTAGACCTAAATATTCATGAATGGTATTAAAATATGCTTCCTTTAAATGAATATCTGCGTCTAAGCGCCGAGTCAGAGAACATAACCTTTTCAAAGCATTCCTATAGGAATTTCCAAAGACAATTGACTGGTCCAGGTGAGATAAGAAAGGAAGACGTACCACATACTTTCCAGAGGTCAAGCGCCAATGTGTGCGAACGAAAAAATCTTCGCACCAGCTATCCTACGCCGAGAGTCCTCTCAATCCCTCGTCGAACTGCTCCAGCTCCCAGAATTTACAGAACGTCTTATCGAGTTCCTCATTCGAATTGTTGTTCCATACTTTTACAGTGTGAGATGATAATCCAACTGTCCGTTCATTAGTTTTCCCTGAGACGATGTAGCCCAAATGAGTATTTTGCGCAAATGGTGTTCCAGCCTTTACGTAGATCTCCCAGCATCAGATCGTCGTAAATATCACTGCCGAGTAAAATATCAATACCTTGTGGAATATAGAAATTAGGATCGGCCTGCTGCAAGTCCTTAAGATGAGGCCAGCGCTCAGCTGGTATACGCCTATTTGGCATATTTTGGTTTTCCTTGGGCAACACGTATGCAAATACCTTGTGTTTAACCTGTGTATCGTATACCGACCCAATGACCAATTCCACTCCTGTCGACGCTTCGGTTATTTTGGCGTCTGCTAATACATGAATTTTTATGTAAGTCTTTCTTCGCCAAAGACGCAATTGTTGTGCTGCACTCTCTGAAATAAACGATGCTTGTGATCCTCGATCCAAAAAGGCTCCAAATTGTAGAGTCTGCCCTTCCTTCGACTTAACCAACACAATTGCTGTTGGTAACAAAACCTCCTGTCTTGTAAGAGGTACCGTTTCCCGATTTTTATTTATTAGATACTGCCGGAACACTGTCTCCAAATTTATTTGGGCCGCCTGCCATAGTCGCCTCCTGATTCCCCGATCTTAACATATGGAGTAGTGTATGATGCCCCGCAGGGCATTTAGCACAACTTACTTGGCTGCTACTTGCAGCCGCGAGATGATTTGATTTAAGACATTTAAAACACAATCGATGCCTTAGTACAATTTCCTTTCTTTCCGATGGAGTCATGGCTTGAAACATCTTAGATGCGCCTATAAAATGTTCTTCATGACCGCACACTATACACGCCTCCGCCTGTCGAGCTACAAATGAGGCCTTTGCGAAACTTTGGTTAGCACGTAAACCATATCCGCCTTGCTTTCATTTCGTAGCCGATCCTTTGACAACGTTCCCTCGACGCCTCCCGATGATGCCGTTATCATCGTCCTGTATTGCGCATCGAGATATTTACAAAGTTCTTCAAACGATGGCAAATCCTGTGATGACGCCAAAGACCGCTCCCAGTCGACTCTCAATTGGGCCGGTAACTTCTTCATCATATAGTACACCAAGACTTCTGACTGGTGTCGCATATCGATGCCAGTCTTCTCCAATGAATTTACACATGAGCGGCAGATTTGCACAAATAGTCTCAGCGAAGCGGCATCCCCTAATTTCACTGGTAATTGCAACTCAAATACATCCATGTAGTGTATATATAACAATACTCGTTTATTGTCATACAAGTTCATGAGCATTCCCCATGCCACTTGGTAATTCGACGCAACCAAAGTTAAATGTTCAATTTGTGAGGATGCGAAACAGGTTCGCGTCCACACAACGATGCTGGATTCTGGACATACACGTCCATGTATTTTTTTTTTTTGTTTGTTATACATTCTGACTTGATCTTGGTTATGCTATATTATAAGCCACTGAAGGCAACCCTTTATTCTAAAAATCGAGTGTTATTATTATTATCAATAGGTTAATTTGAAACTGGCGGGCGACCCCAGTAGAACTACTATTACCAATAAGTTAATTCAAAATTGGCGGGCAATCCCGGTAGAGATATCATCGCCGGTAGGTTAATTCAAAATTGGCGGGCGATATCCACAGAGTCAGGGATGTATCGTTTTCGGTGATCGAGTCAAGATGGGGTCCTGAGTTAAAGAGGTCACACTAAGCCGATTAACCGGTATGTGTCGATAACGAGTCGATAAGGATGTCGATAGAAAAGCTCAAATACGGGAAAGAATGTGACCAGGGCGCAAGCGTGGCGGCATGGCGTCACTTGATGTTGAACTCGAAGCGGATAGACGTGCATACGGAAAGTAAACGGGCAAAGAGTGAAAGTTTCGAAAAGTGAAGTGTGAGAAAGACAGTTTTGATAGAAAAGAAAAATAGAAACAAAAGGAAAAACAAGAAAGGATAAGATCGGTGATAGAGACACGTATTAACAGTGGCAAGAGTGAGCGAGGATCAGTGTGTAAACAAAAAAAAGTGGTGCGGAGACTAATTAAAAAAAAGGGCCACGCGGTCGGCTGCAACAAAACATGGCTCGCGCCGATTCAGAGTAAGCATTGGGGTTAGAATGATAGAGGGATAGACCTGGTGCAGTCCGGTCGTCATTTTGTTTTCTTTAAAAGAAATTGTACGCTTGATAATAGGATTAATTTTTTTAAAAAATGTAAAACATATAAAACGAAATAAAGAATAAGACAAAAAAAAAAAGAAGAAGAAAAGAAAAATAATAAGAAGTGAATAAAATTAAAAGGCATTAAGTGTTCATTTCATTTGCATGTGGTAATATTGGTTTACTAGTTTTCCTTCCCCTTCCCACTAACCCCGCACTAGTAGAGGACGATCTCCCTACTAGTTCTTAATACCATCTATTAACCTCCGAGGTAGCAGAGGATTACTCCCTGCTGATCTCCCTTTTTCTAACTCGTAGTTTGAATCTCAGGTGATCTAACCCGTGCGAGGACCACCCTCCCGACGAAGCTCGGTATACCTGAGATTTCTTACTCCTCCCCCCTCTGTAGTTAACCCGTAGGTTTAAATCTCAGAGGAATCTGACCCGTGCGAGGACCACCCTCCCGCCGAGGTTTGAAATATATCTCAGATTTCCTACCCTAGTAGTGCCCCACTAACCCCCGGAACTAGGTGTGGAGTTGCCCACCAGTTACCCAGTCTCAGCTGTACGCCCGGGACGCGTAGGCGTGAACCCGGGGTACCCGTGACCTAAAAGGGGCAACGTCCCGTTAGGGATTAGCTAAAATTAACCCGACTGACCACGCCCCGTCAGTCGAAGGTCTCGGCAGATACAAATTTCTTGTATTGTGAACCCAATAAGACTGAGAGTTGTACCCCGGCCTCAGAAGGTTCCTTACAAGTGGCGCCAGAGCAGGGACCCGAGATTTTGACGGGTGAACCTTTCGGACGGATTAAATCCCCGTCCCGTGATCAGTCCCGTTAGTTTTCTTAAAAAAAAAAAGGTGTAGAAGATAAGCCTGAGAACAGGCATAGGAAAAAAAAAGGGTAACTTCTAATATGAGAAAATTTACTTTGTAGGAAAAAGTTTGATTTGTAGGAAAAAAAGGAGCTGTGGACCTAACCTAAAAATAAAACTAATGCGCGTAACGGAATAATCTTAACCCAAATAGAAATAAAACCAACTTAACTACGCGTAACCAAATAACCAACGACGAAAATTTTTACGTGCACACGTGCGTCTACCGAAACAAACGGGAACCGAAAGTGAAAGCAACGATTAAGTAAAACCGTAAAAAAAAAAAGAAACAACAACTGAGTGAAACCATGTACCATCTAAATTGAAATATAAAAATCTGATGACGAGAAACATAAAAGAAAGTGAAAATACAGCCAGTGAGAAAACGATAAGAAAGCAAAGATTAATAAAGTGATCAACGAACGAAATTACAAAGAAAGTCAAGTGATCAACGAAAATAAAAGTGAGTGCAGATCAAAGGGAAAACCCAAGGACAACAAAAAAAAAAAAAACACCGAGAAATCGACATACCGGTCAGAACGATGACTTCCAAAAAAGAATCTGGTACGAACCCACATGGGGATGGCGGTGAGTACGAAACCATTGTCAAAATTAAAAATCCAGGGGTGGGCGCACGGTGGATTTATGCCCGGCGCAAAGAAGAATTGGCGTCCCTGGCCAACGAGTTCGGCTTCGATGCCGATTGAAGAGTCGAGGGGGCTCGTAAAAACTTCGCCGCCATTTTGGCCACACAGGAGCTCCCGGAAGCTGTGTGGAGTCATATTATAGAAAGTCGGCGCCAAAAATCCGAATACAGTTTGATCCCTCGAGAGGAACCGAAGCGACGGGTTTCCTGGAAGTGCCTCACGAGGGGGCGAAGTTTTTAAACCCAGAATGGGACGGCCGATTCAATACCCGCTCCGCGGGAATCGCCCCTCCGCGGGAATCGCCTCTCCGCGGGCCAGCCGGGTCGTCCAATTTGTGGACTTGCTCAGGGACGATGCCCTTTCACCCCGTCTACATATAGCAAACACGGAACCTACCATCAGCCTCTCCGATCGAGTGGTTATGACGGTACTCATGAGTTGTACCGCATATATGAAAACGCAACCCCGGAATATCGCCTCTACGTCCGTAGATACGAATTTTGAACGCTGAATGAGCTCATCGAGATGGCCACGAAGTACGCGAACGTCAAGCGGCAGGATCTCGCTCGATCGTCACAGTCACGAAGACCCGACACGGTTCGACCTCAGCAGAATTATTCGAATCCCACACCGCGATATAACCCCTTTAGGGATTCCGTCCCCAGAAGAGAACCTGTCTTACCCCAGACTCGGAGTAACGAAACCGGTGTCGGTCCAGGACCAGTAGATGTGCGTCGCGCATGCAGGCGATGCGGAAGGTTAGGACACATGAGTCGGGACTGCAACAACGATCGTCTTTCGTTCTGCTGGGAATGTGGTCGAAGAGGTGTGACGTCATTCGAATGCTGTCGACGTAATACAGCGGGAAACGGCAATGGTCCTTCCCCAGACCGGGCCGGGGAAGCGACCCATCAGTCAGCGCCCAGACAACAGATACAGACCTTCGAGAGGTCGGAGGCAGGATAATTGTCCGGATACAATTGGCCGACCTCATAGCGACAGCCACTCTGGATACGGGGGCCACGAGAAGTTTCATCAGCGAAGATTTGACACAGGAAATAGCAAATGCGGTAGAGCACTTGAATATCCGCACCACGGTGTCACTAGCCAACGGATCAACCATGGAGATCACCCGTTTATTTAGGATCACGGTCCAGCTGCCCGGAAAGAGCGTGATCTCGATTATTAGTTATTACAAGCCACTGAAGGCAACTCTTTATTCTGAAAAATCCAATGTTACTTTTATTATCAATAGGTTAATTTGAAATTGGCGGGTAATCCCGGTAGAGAGACTATTATCAATAGGTTAATTTGAAATTGGCGGGCAATCCCGGTAGAGAGCCTATTATCAATAGGTTAAATTGAAATTGGCGGGCGATACCCACAGAGTCAGGGATGTATCGTCTTTCAATGATCGAGTCAAGATGGGGTCCTGAGTTAATGAGGTCACACTAAGCCGATTAACCGGTATGTGTCGATAACAAGTCGATAAGGATGTCGATATCAAAGCTCAAATACGGGGAAAGAATGTGACCTTGGCGCAAGCGTGGCGGCGTGGCGTCACTTGGTGTTGAACTCGCGGAGCAGACGGACGTGTATACGGAAAAGAAAAATATAGAAGGGCGACGACTGAAAGTGTAAAAAGTGAAGTGGATATAAAAGGACAAAAAAAAAAAAAAGAAAGGAGGATCAGACCGGTGACAGAGACACGTAAAAGGAAAAGTGAAACATTAAGTGCATAAACGGAAGTGAAAACAAAAAAAATATTAATTAATTTTCTACAATCAGAGGGAAAGGCAACTTACGCCTTACAAATAAATCATGGCTCGCGCCGACCCTGAGTAAGCATTGGGATTAGAAGGATAGTGGGATAGGCCTGGTGCAGTCCGGTCGCCATTTTGTTTAGAGATTTTAGCCTCGATGAAAACATTTATTTAAAGAAAAAAAAAAGGAAAAATATTAAGAAGTGGAATAAAAAAATAAAGGAAATTAAAGTGTTCATTTCTTTTACTTGCATGTGGTAGTGTTGGTTTACTAGTTTCACCCCGCCCTTCCCCTTAACCCTGCGCTAGTGGAGGACGAACTCCCTACTGGTTCTTAATATCACCTACTAACCTCCGAGGTAGCAGAGGATTAATCCCTGCTGATCTCCTCTTACTCGTAGTTCGAATCTCAGGTGCTCTAACCCGTGCGAGGACCACCCTCCCGCCGAGGCTAAGGATACCTGAGATTTGTACTCCCTCCCCACCCACTGTAGTTAACTCATAGGGTAAATCTCGGGTGATCTGACCCGTGCGAGGACCACCCTCCCGCCGAGGTTTGAACCCATCTAAGATTTCCCCCCTCAGTAGTGCCCCACTAACCCCCAATCCCAGGTACTAGTGGAGTTACCCACCAGTTGCCTAGTCTCAGCTCAGATATAAAACCGGGGTACCCGTGATTTAGAAGAGGGTCAAGATCCCGTTAGTGACTAACAAAGATTAACTCGACTGACCACGCCCCGTCGCCCAAAGGTCTCGGCAGATACAAATTTCTTGTATTGTGGACCTAATAAGACTGAGAGTTGTACCCCGGCCTTAGAAGGTTCCTTACAAGTGGCGCCCGAGCAGGGACCCGGGATATTCGACGGGTGAACCTTTCGGATGGATTAAAGCCCCGTCCCGTGATCAGTCCCCTTAGTTTTTTTTTTTTTTTGCCGAGGCGTAGAAAAGGGGTAATTTCTGATATGAGAAAAATTTACTCCGTAGGAAAATTTGATTTGTAGAAAAGGATCTGCGGACCTAACCTAAAATAAAAACTAATGTGCGTAACTGAATAACCTTAACCCAAAATAAAACCCACTTAACCACGTGTAACCAAATAACCAACGACGAAAATTTCTACGTGAACACGCGCGTCTAGCGAAACAAACGAGAAACGAAAGTGAACGCAACAATTAAGTAAGATCAACGGGGGAAAAAAAAAAGACAGAAATAACAACTGAGTGAGATCATGTGCCATATAAACTGAAATAAAAAGCTGATAACGAGAAACATAAAAGAAAGTGAAGATACCGCCAATAAGAAAGCAAAGATTAATATAGTGATTAACGAATGAAATAACAAACAAAGTCAAGTGATCATCGAAAATAAAAGTGAGTGCCGATCAAGTGTAAAGTGCTAGAGCTCAACGAAAAGGGAAATCCCAAGGTCAAAAATATACAAATACGCAGAGAGACGCAAGAGAAATCGACATATCGGTCAGAACGATGACTTCCAAAGAAGAATCTAGCACGAACCCACATGGGGACGGCGGTGAGTACGAAACCATTGTCAAAATTAAAAATCCAGGGGTGGGCGAACGGTGGATTTATGCCCGGCGTAAAGAGGAATTGACGTCCCTGGCCAACGAGTTCGGCTTCGATGCCGATTGTAGAGTCGAGGAGACTTGCAAAAACTTCGCCACCATTTTGGCCACCCAGGTGCTCCCGGAGGCTGTGTGGGCCCGTCTGTCTGAACTGGAGTCATATTACACAAAGTCGGCGCCAAAAATTCGAATAAAGTTCGATCCCTCGAGAGGAACCGAAGCGACGGGTTCCCTTGAAGTGCCTCACGAGGGGGCAAAGTTTTTAACCTCGAAAAAGTCGAGACTTACGGCCTTGACAAGGAACGGATACCACGCGCAATGACGGAGGTATTCACCGGTAGAGCGGCGCGATGGTTCCGTACGAGTGGCTTACACAACGCCGCATGGGGCGTGTTCAGGAAAGAATTTTTAAGCTTTTTCTTGACCCCTCATTCATTACTTCGAGAGGTTAGAGGACCAAATTCGGGAACGTACTCAGCAGGAAGGAGAGTCGTTCAAGGATTATGTGATCGAACTGCGAACCCTCATGCATCATGCCGGATATGACAGTACTCAGGAATTGTACCGGATATACGAAAACACAGCCCCGGAATATCGTCTCTACGTCCGTAGATGCGAATTCCAGACCCTGAACGAGCTCATCGAGGTGGCAACGGAGTACGAGAATGTCAAGCGACAGGACCAGGCTCGATCGTCGCAGTCACGGAGGCCTGACTCGGTCCAACCACCGTCCAGATATTTAAATCACGCACCTCGACTTAACCCCTTCAGGGATCCCGCCCCCGCAAGAGAACCCAGGCCACTTCAATCAAGGGATGTCGAAACCGGTGTTGATACTGGACCAGTGGATGTACGCCGCGCATGCAGGCGATGCGGACGGATTGGTCACATGAGTCGGGAGTGCAGCAATGAGCGAATCTCGTTCTGTTGGGAATGTGGCCGGAGAGGAGTGACGTCATTCGAATGCTGTCGACGGAATGCAGCGGGAAACGGCAGTGGTCCTTCCCCAGACCGGGCCAGGGAAGCGACCTACCAGTCAGCGCCCAGACAATAGATACAGACCTTCGAGAGGTCGGAGGCAGGATAATTGCCCGGATACAACTAGCCGACCTCATAGCGACAGCCACTTTGGATACGGGGGCCACGAGAAGTTTCATCAGCGAAGATTTGACACAGGAAATAGCAAATGCGGGAGAGCACTTGAATATCCGCACCACGGTGTCACTAGCCAACGGATCAACCATGGAGATTACCCGTTTATTTAGGATCACGGTCCAGCTGCCCGGAAAGAGCGTGGTAATGCCCTTCTTGGTGATGCCCACCATGTTGGACCCAGTTATACTTGGGATGGACTTCCTTCGGGCAATGGAGACACGTATCCACATCGGCACCGCCTCCTTAATGCTGCAAACTCCAGCGACGGACGGGGAAGACGCGCGACTGCAACCGGGTAAGACCCCCACCACTAATTCCTCTGACGTCAGAGTCACTGGAATACCGAGGTGCCCGTCCCCCACAGAGAGAACATATACGACGTCGGGATGAGTCCAGACGGGTACCAAGGCCAACAGTACCGGAGGCAGTTATCCCCCGGAGCGATATAGGCACGGATAATGACAGATTGGGACGAAATACATCACGGCAACGAGAGGGAGAGGGTGAACATGGACCCTCACCAAAGGCGGCGCGAAGGATGGAAGCCTTCCACCAAGTCGAGGCGGAAACGGATAGCGAAACGGAAGGAACGGAGGACGTGGGTCCTGAGCAGGTCCCCTTAGCTCCCCGAATCCAACGTATCCTCGACACCGAGTTGGCGAAGTTCGATGGGATGACGGGAGTGACCCACATATCTGAGCACAGCATTACATTGAAAGAGAACAAGGCGATGAAGCAGCGGTATTACCCGAAGAACCCCGCCATGCAGGAAATTATCGATGCCCAAGTGGAGAAATTGCTACGCGAAGGTGCCATTGAAACTTCGAAGAGTCCACATAGTTCCCCTATCGTGTTGGTAAAGAAGAAGAACGACAAGTGGCGGATGTGTATTGATTTTAGGCAGCTGAACGCCTATCCAGTACCAAGAATCCACCACATCCTGGAGAAATTAAGAGAGGCCAAATATATATCGTCGCTGGACCTGAAAAATGGATATTGGCAAGCAACGCTAGCCAGGGATAGCCGAGAGTGCACTGCTTTTACCGTGCCCGGTCGAGGTCTATATCATTGGAAAGTGATGCCTTTCGGTTTGCATTCGGCTAGTGCCACGTTCCAACGGGCGTTGGATAGCGTCATCGGCGCAGACATGGAGCCGCATGCCTTTGCCTACTTGGACTACATTATTGTGATCGGAAACACCCCGGAGCAACACCTGAATAATTTGTTGGAAGTTTTACGAAGATTACGACGGGTCAATCTAAAAATTAACAAAGAGAAATGCACATTTTTCCGAAGGAAACTGACGTATCTGGGTCACGTGATCAGTGACCAAGGGATACACTCCGAACCGGCTAAAGTCGCCGCGGTAAGAGAACTAAAAGCACCATCCAATATCAAAGAGCTACGTCAATGTTTAGGGATGGCCTCCTGGTACCGACGATTCGTACCGAACTTCTCGACCATCGCACAGCCTATGACTAGCCTGCTGAAGAAAGGAAAACGCTGGAGTTGATTGCGGCGGAGGAAAATTACACAACCACGGCCGAGTAGCACGATGGGCTCTGGAACTCCAACAATACCAGTTTGACGTCAAATACAGGAAAGGACAGCTGAACGTATTGGCAGATACACAATGTACAGCCCGGAGAGGCACTACGGCAGATGCGCGCTGAGGTCCTCGAGTGCCGGTGGCTAACCCGGATGATAGACAAAGTTTCAAAAGGACCTGAGAAGTATGCCGATTATGCAATGGAAAACGGTCAACTCTATCGCAATATCGGACATCGGGCCGACGACGACGATCATTGGCCCTGGAAATTATGCGTTGCCAATGAAAATCAACGGAAGGTCCTACAAGAATGCCATGATGTTCCCACGGCAGGGCACTTAGGAGTACGGAAAACAGTCACTAAGGCAATGCAGCGTTATTACTGGTCAGGTGTGCTCCGAGATATAGCCAGGTACAAGACTCTACAGGTAAAACCGGCGGGCAAGATGTTAACCAGACGATCAGCAGAGCCGATGGAGATACTCTGCGCAGACTTTGTTGGCCCTCTGCCGAGGTCGAAGCAAGGCCATTCCATGCTGCTGGTATTCCACGACGCTTTCTCGAAATGGGTGGAATTGATCCCCCTTCGTAAAGCTACCGCAGCCAGTCTACAAAAGGCTTTTCGAGAACACATTCTCGCTCGTTTCGGAATCCCCAGGATATTTGTATGCGATTACGGCACGCAATTTACTAGCCGTGCGTTTACATCGATGATGTCTTCCCTCGGAGTAGAGCTTCAGCATACCACCCCATACAGTCCACAAGGCAACCCCACCGAGCGATCAAACCGAACCATCAAGACAATGATGGCACAAATCACTACAGAGGAACATCGAACGTGGGACCAAAGACTGGCCGAGATTATGCTGGCCATAAATTCCAGTGTCGCGGATTCCACCGGCTATACCCCCGCGTTCCTGATGCACGGACGAGAGCCCCGACTGCCAGCCACATTGTACCACGAAGTAACCCCAGGCTCTGGAACTCACCAGCATACCCCGGAAGAGCGGGCGAACAGAATGCAGGAGATTTTCCACATAGTACGAGGCAATCTCCAGAAGGCCTCGAGTGATCAAGGAAGGTACTATAACCTGCGACGCAGGGAGTGGCGACCGACCCTACAATCATGGGTTTGGTGCAGGCGGCATCAGCTATCCAACGCAGCCGAAGGGGTTGCAGCAAAGCTGGCGCCCAAATACGATGGACCCTACCGGGTAACGAAGTTCGTTTCGCCCAATATCGTCCGCTTGAGGCGACCTGGCGAGCGACAAGGGCGAGTTGCTCACATCTCTCAACTGAAGCCTTACCATAGTCATGACCCGGAAGCCGAGGACGACGACCACGAGGAAGTCCCTAGAGACGAGGAGGACTCGTAAGCCTGCACGTATTAAGGTAGCATGTAAGGTACATATAAGAAAACCATGTTACGTAAATGAGTTCACGCGAAATATTGTTAGATGCACTACGGTTCAGATTAGGGCTAGGGATAGGTCGAAGAAAGTAGGCAGAGAGAATTAACCTTAATTTTATGTTACAGGATGGATGAGATTATCATTATAGATGAGAGTTCGAATGATACGATGCCGTATCTACCTAGTAAGAGGAGAGCTACAGGCGATCAGGCCGCAGAGTGGGACCCGTTGGTACACGTGGGCGAGGTTTCCCCAGCGCCAAGTGGAAGTGTATATATACCTTCTACTTCATCGTCGGACGAATCCATGAGCCCGCAAAAGAATAAAAGGAGGTATGACCCCTTGCCAAGGCGCCGCTCTACCCGGTCATCAACATATATCGCCACAGACGACGAGGAGGAGCGTTCGACAGACTCTGTCGGCCATGCCAATTCGACCCGACGTTCGCCCAGACGCGTTGATTCGTCCCGATACGCCACACCGCCCCGTTATGCGGATTCACCCCGGCACACCGCACCGCCACGTTATGCCGATTCACCTCGATACGCGTCGGAAGAATCGGAAGACCTTCCCCAATACCGGCATCCCGTTTATCATGGAGAGGAGAATTTTGGGTACCGTCTCGATGGCTGCGTGGTATGCATGCGTACCGAAACAACCACGATTGTAATCGATATGCCTGGGATGCGGTCCGAGGACCCCTACGTAGAGGAGGCCCAGGATGGTGAGCAAGATTTCACCGGTTTCCCGGCAGGTGGAATGGGCCCTACTCCTCCGCCAACCGCCTCTGCAGCCACGCAAACCGAGGCGAATGTGCCTCTCACGGTCGCCGTGGCTAACCAAACCGGGTTCTCGGCCGTGTTCGAACCAAACGAGAATCGGTAGGATGGGGAACCACTATTCCGGCGCCGCACAGTGGGGCCTTTTCTCATTTCGCTTATCAAAAATCATATCTTCTAAAGTAGTGAAACGATTTTCAAAATTTAAAAAGCATTTGATAGCTAATTGTTGCTACAAATGGAGTTATTACCGAGGTGCCACATGCTCGGGTTGCTTAGATATTCAAGGTCAAAGTTTAAAAATATTTCTAGGCATATTTGACCCATAAATTTCACTTAAAAAACGCTTTTTTGATGACAAATGAACTTTATTATTCTAATTTGATAAGATAAATAAGATTTTTTAATGTTTTGTTTTAATTATACCCTGTACCCATAGGGTAAAAGGGTATATTAAAGTCGCCAAAATGTATGTAACAGGCAGAATTAAGCATTTCCGACCCTATAAAGTATATATATATTCTTGATCAGCATCAACAGCCGAGTCGATTGAGACATGTCCGTCTGTCCGTCTGTCCGTCTGTCCGTCTGTCCGTCCGTCCGTCTGTCCGTCTGTCCGTCCGTCCGTCCGTATGAACACCTAGATCTCAGAGACTATAAAAGATAGAGCATCCAAATTTGGTGTGAACATGCGTCTAGTGTGTACACAGATCAAGTTTATTTCAAATTTTTGCCACGCCCACTTCCGCCCCCGCAAATCGCGAAAACGTATTACTAGAGCTGTATTAAAGATATCGTATTCTTACTTGGCACACCTAATTTTATATCAAAAACTGTACCAGCTCACCAAATTTTGTCGAAATCGGACAATAAATATCGGAGATATACCTATATGACTTTTGCACTGAATTGCCAAGGCGACATTGGCTGGCAAGAGTGAGCGAGACAGTATGCGTTCGCTGTTGCTGCATGTTATAGAGAATTTTGCATGAAATTTATGGCGATTTCGGGGATATTCTATTTCATTTAATATAACTAGTTGGTACAGGGTATACTCAATGTCGGCAGGGACGACTTGCTTGCTTCATTTTTTACTGAAATTGCAAAAAAAAAAAAAAAAAAAAATTTATGATTTTTTTTAGGTTAATTTTAAAAATTTTATATTGGTGGCTCATTTTCATCAAAATAATCTTCAACATTATCTTTTATATCTAATAAACTTATAATTTCGGAACTATAATTGCTTTCTTTTATGTTTTTCCGTGTTCGTACTTGTCTTATTGAGGCAATAAGTGCTCTCCAATTGGTAAGCACTGATCCTTTCCATGAGCCAAAATCCTATGAGGGTACAATTCAGTCAAAAGTTCAGCTGTTTTCGATGCATATTCGGCAAATTTAGTACCATTTATCATTTTCTTGCAGTTTAGAACATTAAGGATAACAGCCAACCTTTTAATGATCTTGTGATTAACACCTGTTATCAATGATGTTATGTGATCACTTTCGAAAAATTTCCTCGCAGTATTTCCATCATTCGTATTCCCGTATCCGTACTTTGGGCAGTCAACTTTTAATCCAAGCTTGCGGGAGAACTCAGCTTGTGTAATTTCCTTTCTGCTTTGCATATCCTCTCGAGGTGTATTCTCGGTTTTTGCTTCTCCTGGCCGAGGAATTGTGTAGGCTAACTTCAAAATAAATTCCATGCAATTTATCCTGCAATGCAACGGAGAAATTCCATATTCATAGCAGTTTTCCTCATCCGTTGAACTGTCTGAATTGTGAAAGTCTTTTTGAGTTTTTTTGCATATGGGGCATCTTAAAGTCGAGGTGGTGTTTGTAATATCCTTTAACACTTTTCCATCAATCATTGTGAGGAAAAAATCAAACTTAACCGTTATCGTCCTTCCACTCTTGGTTTGAATAACAGTTGGTTCCAGATGGGTAATTTGATTTTTTATGTCGCTGACAGCTGATTTGATTAATTCCGAAGTTTCGTTTGCATATTTAAAGAAAATAGGCCGACAATAGTGAATCGAAGATGGTCGAACATTTCTCCAATGTTCAGAAGTTTCACTTCTGAGACGTAAAGGAACTACAGAAGCCATAAATATATTTTCATCAGAAATTGTTTCGTCATTGGTTTTTATGACTTGTTTGTAGGCGCTTTGTCCAGATGATCCATCGCACCCCCATTTATTCAGTAGAGTTAGATTTTTAGGAAGTAGCTCCACCTGTGCTTCCGGCAAACTTTCAATTAGACGCTGTGATTATTTTATTGGCAGGGACTGCTTCCTTTTTGGCAATTCCAATTTTTTTATATCCTGGAAGAACGTCGATGTTATGCCTTAATAAGGAACTCCGTAAGATTTCATATTTATCCTTGCTTAATCCCAAGTCCATAAACAAGGAAAACGCTTCTTGGTTACTGTATGTGGTGACGAGAATGTTGGGTGGCGTCGGAATACTTTCCTTAATCCTGGTCATCCGCATTGGACTGGCAGTCAGAACAGCTTTTGTTACAGTCGATTTAGTTCTTTCCTGTTCCCTTGAATATTTCAAAGATAGCGCTTGTGACAGATTATCTGTTGTAAAGCTTTCTCCAACATTCCCGAGCTTACGTTTCCTTGTAACAGATGAACACTCTTCAATATTCTTAGGTGGCCTTCCTCTTCCTTGGCTAGTAGATGGGTAAACTTCTTCCTCTCTTGAATCCCAATAAATTCAGAGTTTTTTCTTTGAGACCCACTCCATTTTCGTTTCACGTTAATGTAGGTGTTTTTAAGTTTCGTCACAATATCCTTGCTAACGTCTTCGGGTACAAGGCCCATCACTTTAAGCAATTCTGATACAAATTCATTTTGACTTCAAAAATCTTAGAATTCTCCATCTCCATTCATCCATTTTTCCACTTTAAATTATAATTGAATTATATTCAAAAATACTATTCAACAAAAAAGCTGTTTCCTCTTATGAAGTCAAGAACAAACTGTCTTGAACAAGTGCAATAGTTTGCAATTTATACCATTTTTTCTTAAATCATTAGGTAAAAAACATTTATATATACCATTTTTTCTTAAATCATTAGGTAAAAAAACATTTTTGCATCATTGCAAACTATTGCACTTGTTTGTAATAACCTTTTTTGATTAATTAGGTAACAACAAAATTGGTTTCCAAATTGAAACAGGTAATCGGGGAAATCCAAAAAATTAACAAACAATGTAGGTAGACCCGATTTTCTATGACCTAAAATATTATTTACTTATTTTCTAAGAACTTCTCAACATGTAAACATCGTCAGGTAGTATTTCGGACGCGATTTTACACACACGCTGCTGACAAATTTGCATGCGCTCTTCTTCTTCCTTGTACCTGAAACGCGCTTTTAACACGAGGTTGCATTAGTTTTTTGAATTTTGGACAAATTTGCGCAAAAAAGCGCAAGACTACACTATTTAGGTCTGATAGGTGAATATTCCCTCTATAACGTTTATATAATTATATCGTGAATCTCCGTGAATCTATGTTGTTTTTCCTTCACTAAAGTTTAAAAGACGCGAAAATTTAGTGTATTTTTGAAACGTCTCCAATTTACTGACTATTTCAAAGTAAATTAAATTTTTTACAACAAATAACTAAAAAATGATCTACTTTTCGAATAAAGTAAAAATATTCAAGATCAGTTGTTTAATTCGGCCAATATACAGTTTCAAAGTTGCAAGTTTTTTTTAAAATTCTAAATTTTTTTCTTACATGAAAAATGTCTCCACTTTGAGACGATGTAGCACCCACAACTCTTATCGGATTTCAATAATATTTTGGATCCATAACATTTAAAGTATTATCTGTCGATTTCACTTTTCATTTTTGCCAAACGCGATGGTGAAAAAAATGATTTTCGGTCAGCTATTCGGGCAGAGGCCCCACTGTGCGCCGCTTTCCCGAACACGAGTCTCCGCCAGAGGCAGTAAGACCCCTCTTTGACTGGGAAGAGGATATATTAGACAGCGTAATGGGCCCCGACAACAGTCACGGCTGGGTTGACGAACTTGCTTGTCTGTTCGACATGGGTAAGGAGGAGCTATCCCCGAAACCCACCGGAGCAGATCCGGGCCCGTCAGCGAGCCAAACCAACGGGCGGCAAGAACAATACGTCGCGGTTCCGTTGAACTGGGTAGTGCCCCCAGAACTAAAGTGGTTGCCGGAACGGGACCTGGCATGGATTAGGCAGCGCGCCGAAGCCCGGAGTCCGACCAACAAGCGGGCGAGCTTCAATTGTCAAGCTATCGGGTGACCGTTAAGGACGGAGGAGAGATGGTGGTCATTCGCGCCTACCAAAGGTAATCCCCTAAAGGCTTTTCCGGAAAAGGGGGGGGGGTGTGAGGATGCGAAACAGGTTCGCGTCCACACAACGATGCTGGATTCTGGACATACACGTCCATGTATTTTTTTTTTTGTTTGTTATACATTCTGACTTGATCTTGGTTATGCTATATTATAAGCCACTGAAGGCAACCCTTTATTCTAAAAATCGAGTGTTATTATTATTATCAATAGGTTAATTTGAAACTGGCGGGCGACCCCAGTAGAACTACTATTACCAATAAGTTAATTCAAAATTGGCGGGCAATCCCGGTAGAGATATCATCGCCGGTAGGTTAATTCAAAATTGGCGGGCGATATCCACAGAGTCAGGGATGTATCGTTTTCGGTGATCGAGTCAAGATGGGATCCTGAGTTAAAGAGGTCACACTAAGCCGATTAACCGGTATGTGTCGATAACGAGTCGATAAGGATGTCGATAGAAAAGCTCAAATACGGGGAAAGAATGTGACCAGGGCGCAAGCGTGGCGGCATGGCGTCACTTGATGTTGAACTCTCGAAGCGGATAGACGTGCATACGGAAAGTAAACGGGCAAAGAGTGAAAGTTTCGAAAAGTGAAGTGTGAGAAAGACAGTTTTGATAGAAAAGAAAAAATAGAAACAAAAGGAAAAACAAGAAAGGATAAGATCGGTGATAGAGACACGTATTAACAGTGGCAAGAGTGAGCAGAAAAAAAAAAGTGTGCGGAACTAATTAAAAAGGGCCACGCGGTCGGCTGCAACAAAACATGGCTCGCGCCGATTCAGAGTAAGCATTGGGGTTAGAATGATAGAGGGATAGACCTGGTGCAGTCCGGTCGTCATTTTGTTTTCTTTAAAAGAAATTGTACGCTTGATAATAGGATTTTTTTTTAAAAAATGTAAAACATATAAAACGAAATAAAGAATAAGACAAAAAAAAAAGAAGAAGAAAAGAAAAATAATAAGAAGTGAATAAAATTAAAAGGCATTAAGTGTTCATTTCATTTGCATGTGGTAGTATTGGTTTACTAGTTTTCCTTCCCCTTCCCACTAACCCCGCACTAGTAGAGGACGAACTCCCTACTAGTTCTTAATACCATATATTAATCTCCGAGGTAGCAGAGGATTACTCCCTGCTGATCTCCCTTTTTCTAACTCGTAGTTTGAATCTCAGGTGATCTAACCCGTGCGAGGACCACCCTCCCGTCGAGGAATTAACCCGACTGACCACGCCCCGTCTCTCGAAGGTCTCGGCAGATACAAATTTCTTGTATTGTGGACCCAATAAGACTGAGAGTTGTACCCCGGCCTCAGAAGGTTCCTTACAAATTACATTAGCGGCTTCGTCACTATCGATGGCACCATCGTCACTATCGATGGTTTGGCACTATCGAGCTGTCATACTATCGATGGCACTGCATTTCCGATAGTGCCGATAGTGCCATCGATAGTTTGGTTTCACATCACTGCAATACAATTTGCTGCATTTATTTGTGGCGTTGTTTGCAGTGCTTATACTATAAATATAAATTTTCTATTCTATTCTATTGTAATTGTTCTACTGTCCACTAAGCATGCACCTCTTCCATTTACGGCTGTAGAAATAAATATTCTAAAAGATATTGAAAAAATGTTGTAATTTTTCCAATAAATTAGTGAAAGGATTTGGGGTGGAACGTATCTGACAATTTCATTAATTATACCTTTGACATATGGCCTGTACCGAAAAATACTAAGTCTATCACCACAATTGCAAACTCAGGAAGGAGAGACAATGAAAAATATATTATTGGAGTCCATTTCAAAACGGCTGTCTACGTACGAGGAACGAATTGTGACGAGAATAGGAACAATAATAGATCCGAGGTTTAAAAGAGATGGATTTCAGCATGGTGTGAATGCTGAGGAAGGAGAAAAACTTTTGGAAAATGAATTGGTGAATTGCACCAGTAAGGAAACCGCCATCAACGCCGATTTGGACCTCAACACCAAGACGCAGGACTCCTTCCTTGATTTTTTAGATCACCGTGCCAACGATAAACGTGGAAATGCGCGCTCTGATGCAATAATCGTCAAGCGGCAGTATTTGGAGAGAGCTCTAGCTTCTCAAGATATGGATTACCCTATTATGAATGAAGGTGAAATTAAATAATTAGTTATTGATAAACAACATCTAATTTTCATACCCTTGTAGAGGGTATTATAAAATTGGTCAGATGTTTGTAACGCATAGAAATATACGTTTCCGACCCAATAAAGTATATATATTCTTGATCAGCATCAACAGCTGAGTCGATTGAGACATGTCCGTCTGTCCGTCCGTCCGTCCGTCCGTCCGTCTGTCCGTCTGTCTGTCAGCCTGTTTAGCCAGACGTTTTCGAAAATAAATTTTAAGCTACATGGTTGAAACATGAAAAGTTAAGTTCCTCAATCGATTGAGCAGGTAAAGTTTAAAAATTAGTCGGATCGGATAATTATTAACTAAAACGTGGAGGTATCTCAAGTAAAATAAGCAATTTTCTTTGGCAGCAAAGAAACAAAAACAAATTCCAACAAATCACCAGCACATACATACATATGCAAAAATTCGTCACCAAGCGGTGCAAGGCGGGACAAGCAAGGCGGCACAAGTTGTTTCTGACAAAAAAACCAATTTAATTTTTTTTTTTTAAATAAAAAAATTTTTATATGTATATATGTACATGAAAATATGTATGAAAACTTAAAAAGGATTCCTAAGAAAATTATCTTTTTTTTAATAAAAAATTAATAAAATAATCTAACAAAATATTAGATTTTTTTTCAACATCAATTCAAACAACTGTTGCACTGTTTTTTTTTTTTTGACTATCGATCCACTATCGATGTACTATCGTCACTATCGATGGTTTCGAAAATACTATCATCCACTATCGATGGCGTCCACTATCGATTTTTCTCCACCTCTAGTGGACGCGCGCCAAGAACACCTCCTTGAACGCCGGCCAATCCACGAACTTGCCGCTAAAAACTGTCAGTTTAATTGTTGACAGCTTCACTTCCTCAATTACCGGTATAAGCGGCTCATGGACAGTCTGATGCATGCAGGAATCAATTAATGCGGTGGATGCTGGTAATCTGCTTTCCTTCTGTCGATGTGGTCAGCCCAAATGAATAATATCTGCCATTATGACCCTTGAACCCACACCTCAGAATTAAATTGCACTCACCCGATAAAGTAGTTCCAAAATTGGGCAGCAATCACAATCCAAAGTCCAATCGCCAAGTTCAATCCTCACAGGAGGCACCAAAAATATGTTGGCTCCGGCTGCGCCCGATGCGGAACCCCAAACTGCACTTGGTTATAGTGCGGTCTTCGATTGTGTGTCCAATCGGGTCGGCTTTGAGGTTCCTAGCCGATGGTGAGGAGAAAGATTGCCCTCCCAAAGGAAATTTTGTGTAGGTGTATGTATATATGTATATTTAATTGCAAAGTTCAAAGTCGAGAAACAAAGATGGTGCATCCGACTTATTTGGCTCACAGACTTCAACAGGTACTTAGCAACAGCGTTGTTACTAAGCTAAATTTTCAATAAAGTTCAAAATATTCCATGGAACGATAAAAGCAGTTTAAAAATAACAGGACTTAAAGCTAAATTAAATTTCCATTGGTCTGCTTATTTACAATTTCTTTCTTTGCGCCTCTCTTCGATGCAATCCAAACAGTCCGAAAAAGGGACAAAACGGCAGCCCTGCCTACCACGCGAACTCGCTCGTCGGCTCCAGGATGAACCGCCTGGATTCGACCGAGCCGCCACTCGTTAGGTGGCAAGTTGTCCTCCTTAACGTCAACCATGTCGTTGATTTGGAGATCCCTCATGGGTCGTTGCCATTTGTGCCTCTTGTGCAACTCCTTCAGATACTCCTCCTTCCAGCGCAGGCAAAGTTGCTGGTAAAGAGCCTTAAGGCGCCTCCATCGGTTGTGGTTGGACTCGGCGAGCTGAGGGATTTTAGCTTCAGGAGCTGACAGGAGAGGCGCTCCGATCAGGAAATGACCGGGTGTCAGTGATCATCCGATAAAGGAGCCAGTGGCCTAGAATTTAGGCAATCCTCGACTTTTGTCAACAGCGTTGACAGCTCCTTGAAGGTGAGTCGAATGCCGGAAGCGGATTTACGGAGCAAAGTCTTAAAACTTTTGACTCCTGCTTCCCATAAGCTACCCAATATGCGGGGCTCCGAGCGGAGTAAAACGCCAGTCCAGCCTATGGTGGCTGTACCAACTTGAGGCTGCGGATGATACCGACTTCAAAATCTCTTTGGAGAGAAGTTTCTCGGCACCAACAAAGGTTTTGCCGTTATCAGAATAGATGCGTTCCGGGCATCCCCTGCGACCTATAAACCGCGCCCACGCGGCGAGGAATTCCTCGGTCGTCAGGTCGGATGTACATTCCAAGTGGATAGCCTTGGTACTAAAACACACAAACACACACATACCCCTTCGTAATAAGACAGGCTCGTCCTGTGTAGTTTTTTTCTCGAACGGGCCGGCAAAATCCACTACCGTGTAAGTGAATGGCCTGGAAAAGGAAGATCGCTCCTTGGGCAGATCTCCCATGAGCTGAATTTGGAGACGCTTTCTGTATATGATACAGACCTTGGTCACATGTTTGACCAAATTGCGAATCTTTGGAATACAGTATTTCGCTCGGATGATACGGATCATGTGCTGATTCCCCCCATGAAACGATGGGTGAAATCAGTAAGGAGTCGAGCAAACTGACTATCATACGGCAGAAGAACAGAATGACGTTCATCATACCGTAGAGAGCTGGAATTTTTAACCCGTCTGCTGGCTCGGATAATGTCATAGTGGTTGAGAAACGGATTTAAGGAGAGTATGGAACTACGAGATGCCGTTTGCTGCTTGTTGCTTAGACATTACTAAGCGAATGTTCGACGCTGAGTAGAAATAAAGAGCGCTTGCTCTGCTGCTGCCAGGTCACCTTGGGAAAGTTGAAGTGAGGTCGCCCTGCGACCCTTGCGACAATGGCGGATGAAACGCAGAGTGTACGCAGAAACGCGCAATAGTCGGCTAAAGTCGGAGAAACGGTAGAGGAACTCTTCCGTCGGCCCGATCTTAGTAGTGTGCATCTTAATGGTCTTCTGTTCGACGGCAGTCTCTGGGATAGACTCAAGTGCCGGTGGCCATTGGCTGCGGGGAAATCCTAACCACTCTGGGCCGTGCCACCACAGGTCTGACTGCGCTAACTGACTGGATGAAACACCTCTACTTGACAAATCGGCGGGGTTGTGTTCTGACCGAACATGATGCCATTGTTGGGCGTCGCAAATCTGGGTTGTCTTCGCTACTCGATTTTCCATGAATGTTGTCCACCTGCACGGAGGTTTCTGGAGCCATTACAATACCATGGTGGAGTCTGCCGCAGATGCACATCAGGATTGTCTACCGGCATGTAAGGGAGAACTGCAGCAGTCATCTCAGCCAAGAGGACTGCTCCACACAATTCTAATCGAGGGAATAAAACAGTTTTCACTGGAGCCACTTTTTTCTTAGAGGTAAGGAGATTTGTGAAGCTGTGATTCCCTATCACAGCTCGAACGTACAGCGCTCCAACATACGCTCGCTCGGATGCATCACAGAAGCCGTGATGCTCAATGTGGACCTTTGGTTGACAATGTACCCATCTGGGAATACGGATTTCGTTGAGTGACTGGTAATTGGTCACAAACTGGCTCCACTGTTGGTCAAGATCGGGCGGAAGTGGATCATCCCAACGGAGCTCACGTAGCCACAAAGTTTGCATAAACATCTTGGCACGCACAATGAATGGAGATAACCAGCCTGCTGGATCGAACAATTTAGAGATTTGGGACAAAACCTCACGCTTCGAGTAGGAGGATTTTTGCTCCAGTGGAGAAGGAACGAAGAAAAACTCGTCAGTGGCTCTCCATCGAATCCCCAGCGTCTTGGTTACGCTAGCGTCATCGATTTCGAGAAACTCGGAATTTAACAGGTGGCCTGACGGAATGTCACGCAGAAGCGGCTTATGATTGGCCGTCCACTTTCGTAGGGGGAAATCAGCATACTCCATCGCACATGACAGCTCTTTAATAGCCTCATAGGCCTCGTGTTGCGTGTGGGCACCAGCTAGTACGTCATCCACGTACATGAACCTGCGAATAACTTCACTAGCTCGAGGATATTGAGATTCCACATCACTTGCTAGCTGTTGGAGGACTTGAATCGCAAGGAAGGGGGCACAATTTACTCCAAATGTGACGGTTTTTAGCTCGAAATCGCTTAATTCGCCATTTGGTGTGCGGAACAAGATTCGCTGAAACGGAGTGTGTCGATGGTCAACAAGGATCTGCCGATACATCTTGGTAATATCGGCGTTGAAAACAAATTGGAAATATCGCCACTTTTGTAGTTGGATGGTTAGTTTAGGCGCTTTGTCCAGATGATCCATCGCACCCCCATTTATTCAGTAGAGTTAGATTTTTAGGAAGTAGCTCCACCTGTGCTTCCGGCAAACTTTCAATTAGACGCTGTGATTATTTTATTGGAAGGGACTGCATCCTTTTTGGCAATTCCAGTTTTTTTATATCCTGGAAGAACGTCGATGTTATGCGTTAATAAGGAACTCCGTAAGATTTCATAATTATCCTTGCTTAATCCCAAGTCCATAAACAAGGAAAACGCTTCTTGGTTACTGTATGTGGTGACGAGAATGTTGGGTGGCGTCGGAATACTTTCCTTAATCCTGGTCATCCGCATTGGACTGGCAGTCAGAACAGCTTTTGTTACAGTCGATTTAGTTCTTTCCTGTTCCCTTGAATATTTCAAAGATAGCGCTTGTGACAGATTATCTGTTGTAAAGCTTTCTCCAACATTCCCGAGCTTACGTTTCCTTGTAACAGATGAACACTCTTCAATATTCTTAGGTGGCCTTCCTCTTCCTTGGCTAGTAGATGGGTAAACTTCTTCCTCTCTTGAATCCCAATAAATTCAGAGTTTTTTCTTTGAGACCCACTCCATTTTCGTTTCACGTTAATGTAGGTGTTTTTAAGTTTCGTCACATTATCCTTGCTAACGTCTTCGGGTACAAGGCCTATCACTTTAAGCAATTCTGATACAAATTCATTTTGACTTCAAAAATCTTAGAATTCTTCACATCCATTTTTCCACTTTAAATTATAATTGAATTATATTCAAAAATACTATTCAACAAAAAAGCTGTTTCCTCTTATGAAGTCAAGAACAAACTGTCTCGAACAAGTGCAATAGTTTGCAATTTATACCATTTTTTCTTAAATCATTAGGTAAAAAACATTTATATATACCATTTTTTCTTAAATCATTAGGTAAAAAAACATTTTTTGCATCATTGCAAACTATTGCACTTGTTTGTAATAACCTTTTTTGATTAATTAGGTAACAACAAAATTGGTTTCCAAATTGAAACAGGTAATCGGGGAAATCCAAAAAATCCAATTAACAAACAATGTAGGTAGACCCGATTTTCTATGACCTAAAATATTATTTACCTATTTTCTAAGACCTTCTAAACATGTAAACATCGTCAATTAGTATTTCGGACGCGATTTTACACACACGCTGCTGACAAATTTGCATGCGCTCTTCTTCTTCCTTGTACCTGAAACGCGTTTTTAACACGAGGTTGCATTAGTTTTTTGAATTTTGGACAAATTTGCGCAAAAAAGCGCAAGACTACACTATATAGGTCTGATAGGTGAATATTCCCTCTATAACGTGTATATAATTATATCGTGAATCTCCGTGAATCTCTGTTGTTTTTCCTTCACTAAAGTTTAAAAGATGCGAAAATTTAGTGTATTTTTGAAACGTCTCCAATTTACTGACTATTTCAAAGTACATTAAATTTTTTACAACAAATAACTAAAAAATGATCTACTTTTCGAATAAAGTAAAAATATTCAAGATCAGTTGTTTAATTCGGCCAATATACAGTTTCAAAGTTGCAAGTTTTTTTTAAAATTCTAAATTTTTTTCTTACATGAAAAATGGGTAAGGAGGAGCTATCCCCGAAACCCACCGGAGCAGATGCGGGCCCGTCAGCGAGCCAAACCAACGGGCGGCAGGAACAATACGTCGCGGTTCCGTTGAACTGGGTAGTGCCCCCAGAACTCCAGTGGTTGCCGGAACGGGACCTGGCATGGATTAGGCAGCGCGCCGAAGCCCGGAGTCCGACCAACAAGCGGGCGAGCTTCAATTGTCAAGCTATCGGGTGACCGTTAAGGACGGAGGAGAGATGGTGGTCATTCGCCCCTACCAAAGGTAATCCCCTAAAGGCTTTTCCGGAAAAGGGGGGGGTGTGAGGATGCGAAACAGGTTCGCGTCCACACAACGATGCTGGATTCTGGACATACACGTCCATGTATTTTTTTTTTTGTTTATTATACATTCTGACTTGATCTTGGTTATGCTATATTATAAGCCACTGAAGGCAACCCTTTATTCTAAAAATCGAGTGTTATTATTATTATCAATAGGTTAATTTGAAACTGGCGGGCGACCCCAGTAGAACTACTATTACCAATAAGTTAATTCAAAATTGGCGGGCAATCCCGGTAGAGATATCATCGCCGGTAGGTTAATTCAAAATTGGCGGGCGATATCCACAGAGTCAGGGATGTATCGTTTTCGGTGATCGAGTCGAGATGGGGTCCTGAGTTAAAGAGGTCACACTAAGCCGATTAACCGGTATGTGTCGATAACGAGTCGATAAGGATGTCGATAGAAAAGCTCAAATACGGGGAAAGAATGTGACCAGGGCGCAAGCGTGGCGGCATGGCGTCACTTGATGTTGAACTCTCGAAGCGGATAGACGTGCATACGGAAAGTAAACGGGCAAAGAGTGAAAGTTTCGAAAAGTGAAGTGTGAGAAAGACAGTTTTGATAGAAAAGAAAAATAGAAACAAAAGGAAAAACAAGAAAGGATAAGATCGGTGATAGAGACACGTATTAACAGTGGCAAGAGTGAGCGAGGATCAGTGTGTAAACAAAAAAAAGTGGTGCGGAGACTAATTAAAAATGAAGCAAGCAAGTCGTCCCTGCCGACATTGAGTATACCCTGTACCAACTAGTTATATTAAATAAAATAAAATATCCTCGAAATCGTCATCAATTTCATGCAAAATTCTCTTTAACATGCAGCAACAGCAAACGCATGCTGTCTCGCTCACTTTTGCCAGCCAATGTTGCCTTGGCATTTCAGTGCAAAACTCATATAGGTATATCTCCGATATTTATTGTCCGATTTCGACAAAACTTGGTGAGCTGGTCCAGTTTGGGCATATAATTAGGTGTGCCAAGTAAGAATACGATATCTTTAATACAGCTCTAGTAATACTTCCGGTTTGCGGGGAAGGGGGGGGGGAAATGGGTAAGAATGAACAAACCTTGATCTTGTGTACACACTAGACGCATGTTCACACCAAATTTGATGGCTCTAGCTCTTATAGTCTCCGAGATCTAGGTGTTCATACGGACGGACAGACGGACAGACGGACGGACAGACGGACGGACAGACGGACGGACAGACGGACGGACAGACGGACATGGCTCAATCGACTCGGCTAGTGATGCTGATCAAGAATATATATACTTTATGGGGTCAGAAATGTATATTTCTGCCTGTTACATACATTTTAGCGACTTTAATATACCCTTTTACCCTATGGGTACAGGGTATAAAAAGGGCCACGCGGTCGGCTGCAACAAAACATGGCTCGCGCCGATTCAGAGTAAGCATTGGGGTTAAAATGATAGAGGGATAGACCTGGTGCAGTCCGGTCGTCATTTTGTTTTCTTTAAAAGAAATTGTACGCTTGATAATAGGATTTTTTTTAAAAAATGTAAAACATATAAAACGAAATAAAGAATAAGACAAAAAAAAAAAGAGAAGAAAAGAAAAAAATAATAAGAAGTGAATAAAATTAAAAGGCATTAAGTGTTCATTTCATTTGCATGTGGTAATATTGGTTTACTAGTTTTCCTTCCCCTTCCCACTAACACCCGCACTAGTAGAGGACGATCTCCCTACTAGTTCTTAATACCATCTATTAACCTCCGAGGTAGCAGAGGATTACTCCCTGCTGATCTCCCTTTTTCTAACTCGTAGTTTGAATCTCAGGTGATCTAACCCGTGCGAGAACCACCCTTCCGTCGAGGAATTAACCCGACTTACCACGCCCCGTCTCTCGAAGGTCTCGGCAGATACAAATTTCTTGTATTGTGGACCCAATAAGACTGAGAGTTGTACCCCGGCCTCAGAAGGTTCCTTACAAATTACATTAGCGGCTTCGTCACTATCGATGGCACCATCGTCACTATCGATGGTTTGGCACTATCGAGCTGTCATACTATCGATGGCACTGCATTTCCGATAGTGCCGATAGTGCCATCGATAGTTTGGTTTCACATCACTGCAATACAATTTGCTGCATTTATTTGTGGCGTTGTTTGCACTTATACTATAAATATAAATTAGTGAAAGGATTTGGGGTGGAACGTATGTGACAATTTCATTAATTATACCTTTGACATATGGCCTGTACCGAAAAATACTAAGTCTATCACCACAATTGCAAACTCAGGAAGGAGAGACAATGAAAAATATATTATTGGAGTCCATTTCAAAACGGCTGTCTACGTACGAGGAACGAATTGTGACGAGAATAGGAACAATAATAGATCCGAGGTTTAAAAGAGATGGATTTCAGCATGGTGTGAATGCTGAGGAAGGAGAAAAACTTTTCGAAAATGAATTGGTGAATTGCACCAGTAAGGAAACCCCCATCAACGCCGATTTGGACCTCAACACCAAGACGCAGGACTCCTTCCTTGATTTTTTAGATCACCGTGCCAACGATAAACGTGGAAATGCGCGCTCTGATGCAATAATCGTCAAGCGGCAGTATTTGGAGAGAGCTCTAGCTTCTCAAGATATGGATCCTCTATTATGAATGAAGGTGAAATTAAATAATTAGTTATTGATAAACAACATCTAATTTTCTTACCCTTGTAGAGGGTATTATAAAATTGGTCAGATGTTTGTAACGCATAGAAATATACGTTTCCGACCCAATAAAGTATATATATTCTTGATCAGCATCAACAGCTGAGTCGATTGAGACATGTCCGTCTGTCCGTCCGTCCGTCCGTCCGTCTGTCCGTCTGTCTGTCAGCCTGTTTAGCCAGACGTTTTCGAAAATAAATTTTAAGCTACATGGTTGAAACATGAAAAGTTAAGTTCCTCAATCGATTGAGCAGGTAAAGTTTAAAAATTAGTCGGATCGGATAATTATCACCGGAGTTATTAACTAAAACGTGAAGGTATCTCAAGTAAAATAAGCAATTTTCTTTGGCAGCAAAGAAACAAAAACAAATTCCAACAAATCACGCACACACATATGCAAAAATTCGTCACCACGCGGTGCAAGGCGAGACAAGCAAGGCGGGACAAGTTGTTTCTGACAGAAGAACGCGACTTAAGTAATATTCTTAAATGAAACAATCTTTATATGTATATATGTACATGAAAATATGTATGAAAACTTAAAAAGGATTCCTAAGAAAATTATCTTGTTGTCAACAAAAAATTAATAAAATAATCTAACAAAATATTAGATTTTTTTTCAACATCAATTCAAACAACTGTTGCACTGTTTTTTTTTTTTGACTATCGATCCACTATCGATGTACTATCGTCACTATCGATGGTTTCGAAAATACTATCATCCACTATCGATGGCGTCCACTATCGATTTTTCTCCACCTCTAGTGGACGCGCGCCAAGAACACCTCCTTGAACGCCGGCCAATCCACGAACTTGCCGCTAAAAACTGTCAGTTTAATTGTTGACAGCTTCACTTCCTCAATTACCGGTATAAGCGGCTCATGGACAGTCTGATGCATGCAGGAATCAATTAATGCGGTGGATGCTGGTAATCTGCTTTCCTTCTGTCGATGTGGTCAGCCTAAATGAATAATATCTGCCATTATGACCCTTGAACCCACACCTCAGAATTAAATTGCACTCACCCGATAAAGTAGTTCCAAAATTGGGCAGCAATCACAATCCAAAGTCCAATCGCCAAGTTCAATCCTCACAGGAGGCACCAAAAATATGTTGGCTCCGGCTGCGCCCGATGCGGAACCCCAAACTGCACTTGGTTATAGTGCGGTCTTCGATTGTGTGTCCAATCGGGTCGGCTTTGAGGTTCCTAGCCGATGGTGAGGAGAAAGATTGCCCTCCCAAAGGAAATTTTGTGTAGGTGTATGTATATATGTATATTTAATTGCAAAGTTCAAAGTCGAGAAACAAAGATGGTGCATCCGACTTATTTGGCTCACAGACTTCAACAGGTACTTAGCAACAGCGTTGTTACTAAGCTAAATTTTCAATAAAGTTCAAAATATTCCATGGAACGATAAAAGCAGTTTAAAAATAACAGGACTTAAAGCTAAATTAAATTTCCATTGGTCTGCTTATTTACAATTTCTTTCTTTGCGCCTCTCTTCGATGCAATCCAAACAGTCCGAAA